>SJYQ01007125.1:162774-186575 GCA_006410935.1 Redunca redunca
CAGTTTGTTTATTTTTCAAATGAATGATGGTAGTGTCAAAATTCTATGATTATTAAATTCTAATGCATACATTCAAGTGGCCAGTGTAATTACTTAGTTCAGATTCTGTGAAGCTGTAAATTATATCATCTAAATAATTAATGGAAAAAATTTGATATGCCAATTTAAAATGGGTTGTGAAATTGTTGGGTTATTTTTGTTCATATACTCTCTAACTTTTAGCACTACTGGCATAGCATTGTATATATATATATATGTATATAGTGAGATGTAAGAGGTTCTGGGGGCAGGACCTTAGAACCCACGTGGTGTGGGGGGTGGGGGAGGTGTTGTAGGCCTGGAAGGAGCCGGGCAGCAGGGAGCAGCCACGGCAGGAGGTGCTTCTCAGTAGCCGGTTGGGTCAGGAGCTGAAACTGTCCGTGAGCTTCCATGTAGTGGGGGGGTTTCTGTCCTGGGAGGAGCAGTCTTGCCTCTGCACTGAAGCTGCTGAAGTGGTGTCAGGATGGGTTCCTCCCCTTCAGTCCTTCGCTGCTTTACCAAAGTCAAGTTAAATGGACATCGCTTGTGTCCCCTCCCAAACACAGAACAAAGACTTTTTTTTTTACTTACCCACATATCCTGCTA
The DNA here is from genome assembly GCA_006410935.1 of Redunca redunca. Taxonomy (NCBI): domain Eukaryota; kingdom Metazoa; phylum Chordata; class Mammalia; order Artiodactyla; family Bovidae; genus Redunca; species Redunca redunca. The sequence continues at coordinate 163,399 of SJYQ01007125.1, forward strand.
GGTTAATACTACACAGGGTATGAACCCCGTAGTGTTCCGAAAGGATCATATGTGCAACATTTTTATTGAAAAATGCCTTTACTAATCAAGTTTGTTAGAAAGTAAATAAGACTGTCAGATTTAGTGACAAGACTCAATATTCAGATGGGTCACTTAGCTGTGCCTTTGTATACTGTAAAATAGCCAGTGTGTGAAAATAGAGCAGTGCCAACAGCAGGAGTTTTAAGTTGCATTTACTCTGCGTGGTTAACTTCATGCACTTCTCCATCTTGAACCTGTATATGGTAGATTTACGTGTGCTCTGTCCCAGCAGAACGTGTCTCTAGCCATAACTCTCTCTGTTTTCTTTCTTCCTGCTTCCTGAAAGGTCAGCAATAAGACAGAGACACAGATGTGTCTCCAACCCTCTTGAAGACAGTTTCAGAGAGTTGAGAAACAGAAAAGGGCTTTTAGGGAAAAAAATATGGTTAGACAGGCAGTAAAGAAAGAAAGAAGCACATGACCTCCTTTTTGTGCCCACAGGCTGTTGTCTGCCATCCTCAGAGTTTCAGAAGTTGAGTCTCGGGCAATAAGGGCTGACCTCACACACCTGCTTAGCCCTCAGATGGGCAAAGACATTGTCTGGTTTCTAAAGCGCTGGGCAAAGACTTACCTCCTGGTGGATGAGAAGCTGTATGATCAGGTCAGAATGTGGCACTGCTTGACTGGGTTTGCATTTATGAGGATGGGAGTTAGAGAAACGAAAACAATTTCCTTGGTGATTTTCTTATCAGCATGTGAGAAATAGCCAAGCATCTTCCACACTGTGTGGACAGCGTGCTGTTTAATTTTAATTAACTTTTCCTGGAGTGCATCGTGTGATTCTGCATACTTTAAACTCTGTGAGATTCAGAGTACTATTTAAGAATGGATTAATTTACGTTCTCTGCATTTAATGTAAGTATGTGCCTATGTTCCTGGTACGAGAATAGTTAAAGCTAACAGAAAAGCCACAGTGGGGAATATCTGTGGGTTAAGGGTGTCCTTTCTGGACTTCAGAAAATGAATACCTATAGAAAACTGGTGCGAGGTACTTCAGGTTTAGTGCTCATTTCAGTTTGATTTCTCTGTGGGTTTTTCTTCCTTTCTTTTCAGCAGATCTTTCTGACCTAAAATATTTGTTTTCTCTCTGAAGATAAGTGTGCCGTTCAGCACAGCATTTGGAGCAGACACAGAGGGCTCTCAGTGGATCGTTGGCTACCTCTTACAGAAGGTCCTGAGCAACCTCTCGGTGTGCAGCAGCGAGCAGGGCCTTGCAGACGACACAGTTCAACTGCTTGTCACACTGGTGGAGAGAAGGGAGAGGTGAGCAGACGCTGACTTCGGGCACTGCCGCCTGAACTCTGCCTGTCAGGTCAGGAGAGGCTTTCGCACTGATGGACAGTCGCCTGGTCCCGAGGTCCAGGGAGACCCTGCAGTTTTGGAGCAGTGTTTACAATGGGGGTCCCAGCCCTCGGGCTATGGACGGGTACTGTCCATGTCCTGTTGGGAACCTGACTGCCCAGCAGGAGGTGAGCAGGCTTCATCTGTATTTACAGCCGCTCCCCATTGTTGACACTGCTGTCTGAGCTCCGCCTCCTGTCAGGGGAGGTGGCAGGAGCACAAGTGAGATAGGCTTGAATCATGCTGAATCATGCGCAAACCACCCCTATACCCCGCCCCTGTCCGTGGGAAAATGATCTTCCACGAAACTGGTCCCTGGTGCCAAATGGTTGGGCACCACTGCTTTAGAAAATGTATCAAACCGTTGGAACAAATGCAGAGAGGTCTCTCCCACGTTAGGAGTAGAGTGGTCTAATTTGAATTTTCAGGTATCCCATTAGTATTACCCCATTTTAAAGATGAGAAAAACTGGTGATTTAACAATTATTTCAGTTTCACAGAATGAAATTTTTAGTGTGTTCTACAACAAATTCTGCGAATGTTTTCAGTTTCCTTACTCCGTGGGTCCATGGTTGTGATCACTCCTCTCCTTGGCTGCTGTTTGTTGCATTCTCACGGTTTACCAGGTGCTGCTCCTGACATTGCACGTGCGGCATCTGGACATCTTATCAGCCTCAGTCGTGAGGTTCAGAGCTGTTATTCCCGTTATCTTTGTTTTGCAGATGAGGAAACTGGTAATTAAGAGAGATTAAATAAATTTTACCTTGACAAATGGCTAATTGGGTTTGAATACAAGACTTCCAAGTCTGTACCAAGTTTATCATGCTGGACTTTAAAAAGTAGTTAAATTCAGTTGTTTCCCACTTTTGTTACTGAGTGTCCATGCAGGGTAAGTAAGTAATGCATCTTAGGCCTGTCATTTCTCCCTGCAGGGCAAACTTAGTCATTCAGTGTGAAAACTGGTGGAACCTAGCTAAGCAGTTTGCAAGCCGAAGCCCACCTCTGAATTTCTTGTCCAGCCCTGTGCAGAGGACATTGATGAAGGCGCTTGTCTTGGGAGGGTTTGCACACATGGACACAGAAACCAAGCAGCAGTACTGGACAGAGGTAACGCCCCACCCCCCACCCCATCTGCATGGCATCTCTGTGTCGCCCATAAGTGAAAGTGAAAGTCGCTCAGTTTTGTCTGACTCTTTGCAACTCCATTACAGTCCATGGAATCCTACAGGCCAGAATACTGGAGTGGGTAGCCATTCCCTTCTCCAGGGGATCTTCCCAACCCAGGGATCAAACCCAGGTCTGCCGCATTGCAGGCGGATTCTTGACCAGCTGCGCAACCAGGGAAGCCCTGGTGTCTCAGTGTCCCCAGGGAAGCCATGCCACCTGTGGGGGTTATGAAATAGCCCTGTTTCCAAATAAGGTCGTGTTCTGAGGTGCTAGGGGTTCAGACATCTGCATTTCCATTTGGGGGGATGTAATTCAACCCATGGGCTTCCCAGGTGATGCAGTGGTAAAGAATCCAGTTGCTGATGTAGGAGACCTATGTTTGATCCCTGGGTTGGAACAATCCCCTGGAGGAGGAAATGGCAACCCACTCCAGTATTCTTCCCTGGGACATTCCATGAACAGAGGAACCTGGTGGGCTACAGTTTATAAGGCTGCGAAGAGTTGGACACATGACTGAGCACAGCACGAATGTAATTCAACCCATAGCAGCCACCTGGACACAGTGTCTTATATAAGAAGCTTTCAACTGGCACTGAGAATTAGCAGTCTGTCATCTCTGTGATTGGATGCTCTCAGTGCTTGAGAAAGGGCATAAGAACAGAAATAGGCAATGGTCTGACTTTAGAACTGGATCGAAAACCAGCCCAGTCCTGTTTCTATTTAAATTTATTATCGTATGTGCAGCTTTAAATAGTATTAAGACATCTTCTTCATGGTTACTCATATTTACTTGTACCCATGGTGGGCCTTATCATGTGAGCACCTTTCCATTTGCTGCTGGTGGACCATGGAGTTGTGGTCTGTGCCAAGAGGGGTTGGGAAGGAAAGAGACAGACTCAGAGCTTATTGGTCTTCACCCATAGGACAGAGTTGCTAACCCTAACCCTAATTTCTAATGGCGGCAACTGCAGCCTGCAGGCCAAATCTGGCTGCTGTCTGATTTTATAAATAAAGTTTTTTTGAAATACAGCCATGCTTAATCAGTTACATCTTTTCCTTGGCTACTTCTACACTACAGTGAAATCATAATTGAATAGTTGTGCCAGAGATAGTGTGTCCTATGCAGTCTAAAATAGCTACAATCTGGACGTTTATAAAGGATCTTTTTTTTTTCCCCTAATGGAAAAGGGATGAGAACAGTAACAGAATTCTGTGAATGGCATTGAGGAAGTCATGTTTTTTTCTTTTTCTTCTCAAATTACTGAAGGAAGTAAGATGATCGCATGCACTTACATGCTTTTTCATAAACAGTAACTTCTTTATTTCAGTTTTACTGGAATGATTGACATAGATCACTGTATAACTTTAAGGTTTGCGGCATAGTGGTTTAACTTAGATATGTTGTGAAGTGCATTGCTGCAGTGAGTTTAGTTAGCATCCATCATTTCATGGGTACCGAAAAAGAAGAAGCAATTAAAGAACATTTATTTTCTTGTGATGACAACTCCTGAGATTGCCTCTCTTAACCTTCCCACATCTCCTACAGCAGCGGTTAACTGTAGTCGCGTCATGTATGTTATACCCCCAGTGCTTCCTCATCCTGTAATGGGAAGTTTGTGCCTTTGACCGTCTTCCTCCTTCCATGAATGAATGGCATGATTTCCTTGGTCTTATGGCCAAATAATATTCCACTGTGTGTATGTACGTCCCCTTCTTTACCCATTTTTCTGTCAGTGGACAGACGGGTGCTGCCTCATCTTGGCTGTTGTAAATGGTGCTGCTGTGAACACTGAGTGGATGTATCTTTTTGAAGTAGTGCTTCTTTTTTCAGATAAATACCCAAGGTGGAATGACTGGATCATGTGATAATTCTGATTTTAATTTTTTGAGGAACTGCCATACTGTTTCCGTAGTGGCTGCACCAACTTGAGTTCTCACTGACAGTGCATGGAGGTTCTCTTTCCTCCACATCCTCACCAGCACTTGTTTCTTGTATTTTTGAGGATGGCCACTCTGACAGGTGTGAGGTATTTAACAGAGTTTTGACTTGGTTTTCCTGTTGCCTTATCATGTGAGCACCTTTCCACGTGCTGCTGGAGGATTTGTTTGCCAGAAGTTAGGATCACCTTTGTTTTCTGCGCTTTTTTGCCTCCAACAATTAGAAACGTTGTGGAAAGTGAATATTTGTCCGAATTGAAAAAAACTTGTGAGTCATACGTTTAGAAAACCCATGCTTTATTTTCTAGGTTCTTCAGCCACTTCAGCAGCGGTTCTTGAGAGTGATAAACCAGGAGAACTTCCCACAGACATGCCAGCAGGAGGAGGTGAAGCAGGAGATCACAGCCACGCTGGAGGCCCTGTGCGGCATTGCTGAGGCCACCCAGGTGGACAACGTGGCCATCCTTTTTAACTTTCTTATGGACTTCCTTACCAATTGCATTGGGTTGATGGAAGTTTACAAAAACACGCCAGAGACAGTCAACCTCATTATAGAAGTTTTTGTTGAAGTTGCGCATAAGCAGATATGCTATCTTGGAGAGGTGAGTCTTGGTCCCTTCTAGATCAGAGCTCCTGAGAGCCGTGTAACAAGGTAATAGATGCTTCACACTGAGTGAACGTTATTTGCAATAATATTCTTGTGCCCCCAAAACATTGTTCAAAAAAACTATTTTCAAAGAATTCGGAGTTCAGAGGATGGCTCGTTGAATGAATGTAAACTTTTGCCCTGAAAACGTTAGTGATTAGTCATTTCTTTTGACTAGTCAGTTCAGTTCAGTTCAGTCCAGTCGCTCAGTCATGTCCGACTCTTTGCGACCCCATGAATCATAGCACACCAGGCCTCCCTGTCCATCACCAACTCCCGGAGTTCACTCAGATTCACGTCCATCAAGTCATAGTGATGCCATCCAACCATCTCATCCTGGGTCGTCCCTTCTCCTCCTGCCCCCAATCTCTCCCAGCATCAGTTGTCTTTTCCAATGAGTCAACTCTTCGCATCAGGTGTCCAAAGTACTGGAGCTTCAGCTTTAGCATCATTCCTTCCAAAGAAATCCCAGGATTGATCTCCTTCAGAATGGACTGGTTGGATCAAAGTGGTGGTTTAGTCGCTCAGTCGCGTCCCAACTCTTTGCGACCCCATGGACTGTAGCCCACCAGGCTCCACTGTCCGTGGGATTCTCCAGGCAAGAATACTGGAATGGGTTGCCATTTCCTTCTGCATTAGATCAAAGGAAACAGCTCAAAAGTGAAGTTTCATTTTGTAAATGGTGTTAAGTGTCATCACAGGTGCGTTGTTCAGTGGTTAGGCCAGGGCTGTTTATTCCAATCTTTGGTACTCTGTGCTTTGTGCTTCTGCAAGTTAAACCATTTTCAATCTTAAAATAAAACTTGTCATATAAGAAGTTGAAGTAGTAAAGCAGTTGTGTTGCCAAATCATACTTTCTTGTATGTATTATCAAATGCACACAAAGTGTCAAATTTTATGTTCAATTCAGTTCAGTCGCTCAGTCATGTCCGACTCTTTGCAACCCCATGAATCGCAGCACGCCAGGCCTCCCTGTCCATCACCAACTCCTGGAGTTCACTCAGATTCACGTCCATTAAGTCAGTGATGCCATCCAACCATCTCATCCTGGGTCGTCCCCTTCTCCTCCTGCCCCCAATCTCTTCCAGCATCAGAGTCTTTTCCAATGAGTCAACTCTTCGCATCAGGTGTCCAAAGTACTGGGGTTTCAGCTTTAGCATTGTTCCTTCCAAAGAAATCCCAGGGCTGATCTCCTTCAGAATGGACTGGTTGGGTCTCCTTGCAGTCCAAGAGACTCTCAAGAGTCTTCTCCAGCACCACAGTTCAAATGCATCAATTCTTTGGTGCTCAGCCTTCTTCACAGTCCAACTCTCACATCCATACATGACCATAGGAAAAACCATAGCCTTGACTAGACGGACCTTAGTCAGCAAAGTAATGTCTCTGCTTTTGAATATACTATCTAGGTTGGTCATAACTTTTCTTCCAAGGAGTAAGCGTCTTTTAATTTCTTGGCTGCAGTCACCATCTGCAGTGATTTTGGAGCCCAAAAAAATAAAGTCTGACACTGTTTCCACTGTTTCCGCATCTATTTGCCATGAAGTGATGGGACCAGATGCCATGATCTTCATTTTCTGAATGTTGAGCTTTAAGCCAACTCTTTCACTCTCCTCTTTCACTTTCATCAAGAGGCTTTTTAGTTCCTCTTCACTTTCTGCTATAAGGGTGGTGTCATCTGCATATCTGAGGTTATTGATATTTATCCCGGCAATCTTGATTCCAGCTTGTGCTTCTTCCAGTCCAGCGTTTCTCTTGATGTACTCTGCATATAAATTAAATAAGCAGGGTGACAATATACAGCCTTGGCGCACTCCTTTTCCTATTTGGAACCAGTCTGTTGTTCCATGTCCAGTTCTAACTGTTGCTTCCTGACCTGCATACAGATTTCTCAAGAGGCAGGTTAGGTGCTCTGGTATTCCCATCTCTTTCAGAATTTTCCACTATTTTGATCCACACAGTCAAAGGCTTTGGCATAGTCAAGTTAGAATACTACTAATACTTTAAATGCAACTGTAATCTTATGCTTTTCTATTTTTATTAATGCTAATATAGTTTAAAACAAGTGTTAGAGCAACTATCAGAATTTATAGAGTAAATTTATTATATCCAAATTTAAATATTCTTTGATGTTTATGTTTGTTTCCCAGCCAGGTTCTCTCTGGTAGCATAACTTTTGCCTGGTTTTTTCCAGTCCAAAGCCATGAACTTGTATGAAGCCTGCCTCACTCTGCTGCAAGTGTATTCAAAGAATAACTTGGGGCGGCAGAGAATTGATGTCACGGCTGAGGAGGAGCAGTACCAGGACCTTCTCCTCATCATGGAGCTTCTGACCAACCTTCTGTCCAAAGAGTTCATAGATTTCAGTGACACAGGTAACGTGTGCGAGGCTTTGGTGTGGCCTCCCCAGGAAGCTCCATTCACACGGTAGGCATAGTTGGTCTCTGTGGCTGTGGGGGCGGGGTGGGAGGCCCAGCGCCCTGTTGCCAGGCTCTCCTCTTCCAGGAGAGCTCTTCAGTGCTAGTGTCTGCCCTTCACAAGGTTCTGGTCGGTGCTAGGCGTGCTCCTATCCAGCAGCCTGAGGCTGGTACCACTGCTCACTCACGGAAGAGAGGAGGAAACGGCACAGAGAGGCTGTGCCACTTGCCCAAAGGCGCACAGCCAGCAGGTAGCAGGGCTGATGCTCGCATCCCGGCATGGACTCCAGAGGCCGTTGTGTTCAGAGTTAATTTTATTGACTCGCTCCTCTGTGTCCTCTGAGGTGCACCTAGGGAACCCGAGCGCTTGGTCAGTGCAGCTTGGGAGCCACTGAAGTTGGGCTCTGGCACACCCCTGTGTGAAGCCCTGCGCTGGGGCCTCCCCACGGGGGAAGTCTGTTAGCTGTGCTGGGCCTCCCTCACTTTAGAGGAGGTGTGACAGTCAGTGCCTCTCTAGTCAGGTGGGTTAATGATGAGCGGCAAGGTACTTCTGATACCTGTTCTCATCACTTACAGTCTCGTCACCTCCACTGTCACAGGCCACTGCATCTGGGCGATTCGGCCTCGTGGGTACTGCTGTCTCCTCTCCTCAGAAACCTCCCACCCCCTGGGCTCAGCACACCTGGCACTGGATGCTGTTCTTGGCACCGGTCACTTTTCTGTCCACCTGCCAGCAGTTTCTGGCAGTCTCTGCCCTGTGTCAGGGCCCTGAGATGATGGGCCTTCCCTGTCCACTGTCTCCAGGCGTGGCTGCTCACGCGGGTGTTGGTCCTGGGGTTCCTAATTCCTTCAGGCTGGCACACCTTTCCTAGATCAGGTGACCCTGTAACGCCTCAAGCTGTCCTGACCTTTCCCTGGAAGGGTGTGTGTGACACGACTTGCTGAGGTTCGAGCACTGTGCCCATTGGTGTGTGGACTTCTGAGGGGCGTGTGGACCATAGTACGCAAGCCCTGAGCCCCGACTGAAGTTGAGAACTGAGGTTGAGAGGTACAGAGAGCTTTGTGTGAAGGGCATTCGGAGGGGACAGAAGACCCCAGGCTCCCCAAGGAGTGAGCCGTGGAAAAGAGGTTATGGGTCACTGTGGACAGGCAGGTTTTCAGAATAAAAAAGCAAAAGGATTAAAATCATAATAACACGTTAGAAAAGAAATTGAGGCCAAAATGCCCAGGATTGAAAGTACAAAATAAGGGTAGAAAAAATAGAGTAAAGGTGGGCAGAGTTGAAATCTAGAAGGAAAAAAAATGACAGTTAAAAAGTGCAAAATGATAAAGCAGCAGCATTAGCTGATAAAACAGATGGTAAAATTGAAAGAATGTTTTTAAGTGATTATTTTAAAAATAAAGATAATAGGTGAGATAAGATAGAAATATTTTAATATTATGAAAGAAAATTAATAACACTGGGTGAGATATCAAAGCATGTTAAAGTGAGCCTCTGAGTGACGTTCCTGGCTGAGCCAGCGGCTGCAGAGCCAAGTGCCACAGTCCAGGCCCAGAGCCTGTCCTGTGAGCAGATGTGGGGCACAGGGAGCCCCACACGCAGCCCAGGCTTCCTGTCAGTGGGACTGAGGTTTAGCAGTGCCTGGCTGTGGACAGTAGGGTCCTCCCAGCTAGAGCTGAGCCTCTGGAGAGAAGAACAGAATTACACTGGAAACATGGTTTTTAAGTAGAGATAGGTGTTTTTTTTAACCCCCTTTTTTTTCCCTCCTTGTTGTGAGTGTAATATGCTCATAGTAGAAAAGATGTGAAGTATATAGACTGAAAAATCACCCATACTTTGACTTACTCCAGAGTCAGCTGTTTCAGTTGCTTTTTGTTAATTTCTCTTTGGGTTATTTTGTACAATTTTTTTTGTGGTCATAGTCCAAATATAATTTTATATTCTGCCTTTTTCATTGTTAGCTTTTCCCTTGTCATTAACACATCTCATGACTTACTCATGGCTGCATGTTAACCCACCTGTTTTCCTAATATTGAACATTTGAAATACTTATAGTTTCTTAGATGTTTATTATGGATTTTGGTCCTTTATCCATTTAGGTCTTAAGAGTCTTAGTAATTTATGCCTCATTTTTGGATTAAGAATAGTAATTCTTTGTCATATTTTATTCTATTCTATTAATCCCTCAGTCGTGTCTGACTCTTTGCGACCCGTGGACTGTAGCCCACCAAGCTCCTCCGTCCATGGGATTCTCCAGGCAAGAATACTGGAGTGGGTTGCCATTTCCTTCTCCACTTTGTCATATTAGCAACTTTAAGAAAAAAAACAACCTCTATTTTATGTAATATTCCAGTATTTTTCTTCATTCCTTTTCAGCTTAGAAAAATCCCACATACCTAGGAGAAAAATGACTACTGCTTTGGAAATAATTTACTGCACAATATGACCATTGTGTCAGTGGAGTCTACTTTACTTTTCAAAAAATGTTGATGAAGCATTAGTTTTACTTAGATCGCTGTAGAATGATAATGTCAACACAGAATACTTGCACCCAGTGCTCAGACCCTTAGAGTGAAGCAGGGAAGGAGGACCCGGGTGTCTGTGTCATCCTCCCGTGGCTTTGTTTTGTCCTGGCCTGTGACTCCACTTTCCCTGTCAGGTGGGAGAGCGTATCCGTCTGTTGATGTTGCAGCTGTAAGACCGTGTTGTTGTCACATTGCAGATGAAGTGTTCAGAGGCCAGGAGCCCGGGCCGGCAGCAAGCAGGTCTGTGTCGGCGGCCGACGTTGTGTTATATGGGGTGAACCTGATCCTGCCCTTGATGTCACAGGACCTCTTGAAGGTTCGTGAAGAGAGGAATGTGAACGTTGAAACCCTGCATGCTTGAACGTGAAGGTTCAGGATACTTGGGACACAAGTGCATGTCTGATTCAGTTAAGGGGCTGGTACCTGTGAAGGGCGCCTGAAAACAGAGCCTGTGTGTGGCTGTGCGGTGTGCTTCACACCTGTGCCTGCCCCAGCCCCGCACCCGCCCCGGCCCCGCGCCCGCCCCGGCCCTGTGCCCGTTGGCCCCACGGTGCCCGCCCCGGCCCTGTGCCCGTTGGCCCCGCGGTGCCCGCCCCGGCCCTGTGCCCGTTGGCCCCGCGGTGCCCGCCCCGGCCCTGTGCCCGTTGGCCCCGCGGTGCCCGCCCCGGCCCCGCGCCCGTTGGCCCCTGGGTGCCCGCCCCGGCCCCGTGCCCGTTGGCCCCGAGGTGCCAGGGAAAGGCTCTTTTAGAGGCCTAGTGCTGGTGTTCACTGGTCGCTGGTGTTCAGCAGATACAGTAGGCTGTGTGTTTGTGTGTAGTTGTACCTGTAGGCGTGTCCTCTGGTGCTTTCCCAGCACACGCCCAGGCTGAGGGGCTGGGCAGCAGGGTACATCCCAGCCGCTCCTGGACAAGCAGGTGGAGAGAGCAGCGCTGACTCAGCTGGTCATGCTCCCTGTGTCTGACTGCACTGGGCCTTGTCTCCTCTCACCAGTCTATGTCAAGGGTGTGCTGGTGACGAGGCCTCACATCCCTTCTGCCCGCCCACCCCAGAACCATCCAGGAGTAGGAGGGAGAGGGAGAGGGGCTGGGTGCTACACAGAATAGGGGGTGGGCAGAACCTGAGGAGCGTGTGCTACACAGAATGCAGGGTAGGGCCAACCCTGAGCAGTGTGTGTGTATATACAATGCGGGGGCAGGCCCTGAGGGGCGTGTGTGCACACAGAATGGTGGGGGATGCCCTGAGAAGTGTGTGCATACACAGAATGTGGGGCAGACTCTGAGGGGCGTGTATACACATAGTGGGCGGAGACCCTGAGGAGCATGTGCTACACAGAATGGGGGAGAGACTCTGAGGAGTGTGTGTACACAGAATGAGGGGAGAGACCCTGAGGAGCGTGTGTACACAGAATGAGGGGAGAGACCCTGAGGAGCGTGTGTACACAGAATGGGGGGAGAGACCCTGAGGAGCGTGTGTACACAGAATGGGGGGAGAGACCCTGAGGAGCGTGTGTACACAGAATGAGGGGAGAGACCCTGAGGAGCGTGTGTACACAGAATGGGGGCAGAGAGAGACCCTGAGGAGTGTGTGTACACAGAATGGGGACAGAGAGAGACCCTGAGGAGTGTGTGTACACAGAATGGGGACGGAGAGAGACCCTCCGTGTGTGTGCAGTTGAGGGTGGGGGTAAGGGTTGTTAGTTCCCAGCACAAGATCTGTTAGTTCCTAACATACTTGCAACTGTTTTTTACATCTTATTTGTGTCTCTGTTTTCTGTATCCTGTATGTGTTTTAAACAAATGGTTAGAAGTTTGATGCTTAATGCTTTATTCCACTAATGAAAACAGGTATCATTGAACATCTAAATATTTAATATTCCTTTTCCAGTTTCCAACTCTGTGTAATCAATACTACAAATTAATCACATTTATCTGTGAGATTTTTCCTGAGAAAATACCGCAGCTTCCTGAAGATCTTTTTAAAAGTCTGATGTACTCGCTGGAACTAGGAATGACATCATATCCTTTAAATGCGTGTCATGAGCACTTGGCACTGGGGAAAGAGGGTGTGTGAAGAAGCATTTTCAGGAGCTGTGTTTTTCCTTTTGTTGTTAAGTCTTATTTATTGAAAAGCAGCGTCTCTTAGGTACAGTGATGCTGTGTTTCTTTGTGAATTTGCCTCACCTTGGCCTCCTTTCGCAGATCCTAGGGTCTCTGGTCCCTGGTCCCAGAGTCCTGTCTGACGGAGCCTAGTCAGTGGAGTCGGGCCCTGTTGCTGGCCTCTGATCTTAGTCCTACTCGGTTGTGTGTATCATAGTCAGAGCACATGGAGACCCCCCAGTCCTGGGCCCCAGACCCGTGCGGGCAGGCTGGGACACAAGTGGGGATCCTTGTCTCTCATCTCATTCAGCAGACTCCCACATACTCACTTCAGTGCGCTCACTTCTAGAACAGCTATCCACTGGCTGACAGCTCTAAGTGTTATGTTCTGAGTCACAGCTCTCTGTGCTCGTTGTTCTTTGACTGTGGTGATCAGAATGAGTTCGGAGGTTTGCCAGCTGTGCCTGGAAGCCTTGACTCCGTTAGCTGAGCAGTGTGCAAAAGCCCAGGAGACGGACGCGCCCCTCTTCCTGGCCACGCGGCACTTCCTCAAGGTGAGGCGCTGGGCGTTCCCGCGAGGCTTTATCCCTGACAAGGTTGTCTTTCTTTCCACTGTGGTTTCTGGAGCTCAGCTTCGTAGCATCCTCGGATACCACTCCTCTGTCGCTTTGTGTTCTTGAAATTCCATGTGGTGACTGTACCAAGAATTCGATAATCAGATAACTTCCTTTACCACAGCAAGCAATAACATCTTCACGTTTGTCCTTGGGTTTTTAGAAAACCATTTCTTTACTTTTAGAGTTACTTAATAAACAAGAATAACTACCACCTTCTTTTTCCCTCTTGGAATGGGGAGGGACTGAAGGGTGGTGCGGTCGTCCATGTCTTTACTGAGAGGTGTTCCGTGTCTTTCAGCTGGTGTTTGATATGCTGGTTTTGCAGAAGCATAGCACGGAGATGACCACCGCGGCTGGCGAGGCCTTCTACACACTGGTGTGCCTGCATCAGGTACTGGCCTGTCCCTGGGCCTCCCCTGGCCCATGTGGCTGGCAGGGGGGTGTTGGACAGACAGGCCGCTTGTTCCTCAGGAACTGGGCCTCCGTGTGTCAGCTCCTTCCTCAAAGCCTTGTTCTTAGTAGCTCGGGCGTTCTCTGTGTTTATCTGACAAGCTGTTCATAAGTAGTTACTTCCCCTTCTCCACTGTCATTACCATCCTTTGCTTGATGGCTACCCTCAAACTTGTCCTGAACACCTGTGCTGGAAGACACGGCCTCTGTCCTTGAGGATCTCACAGTTTTGCAAGGAAACGAGATACAGGAGCCTGGGGACCCCAAGGAGTCTGCCCTCGGGCAGCCTGGAAAGCCGCAGTGTGTCGTCTCCTAGGACAGGGTGGACAGCTGTGGGCAGTTGGAGCCTGGAGGGCATGTGCAGTGCCCCCTGATGGGGCGGGCATGGTGGGGAATGCAGGGGTCAGGCTGGCCTGCCCATCTTCCACAGCTCCCTGTCCCCCTTCCCAGTGGAGGGGTTGCCTGTGGGTGCAGGGGAGGTATAGGGGCTGTGCATTTGCTGGGCCTGGGACCCAGGGTAGGTTTTGAAGAGCCTCACATGCTACTCAAAGACCACTTTCCTGCAGCACCTGGCTCCAGGGGGCTCAGGGACTCTTGTCACCTCTGCCACGCGTGGTGCCCAGCTTGGCGGAGGGGTGCTCCTCCGTTACCTGCTTCCTTCCCTCTGCCTTCTTCCCTCCACCCCTGGACGTAAGCCATTCCATCTTGGTGGCCTTTTAGAAAACACAGGCACACGTTGTAGAAAAGAGGGCAGGGCCTCAGGCTTGGCTGGTCTGGTCCTAGAGCCACTGCCATTCCTGTGACTGGGGAAGTGACATGTGTGTGTGCACTTGTCTTTGTGTGTGTGCTTGTGTCTGTGTGTGTGTGCGCTCATGTACTTGTGTGTGTGTGTGTGTGTGTGTGTACACTCAATCCCTGGGCACAGGCCCGCCTCCTCGGGCAGTTAGGCCAGCTCCATGCTGGGGGGTCGGGGGGGGGGTTGTGCCTCACCCCTCTTGTCCAGATGGGTTTAGCATCTGGCCTCCCCACTTGGGTTCACGATGCCCCGAGAAACTCACAAAAAGGAGTAACAGCCGCTTTTTTCATGGTGCTTATTTTAGAAAGCTGCCCTGCCTGCGTTCCCTTAACCCACACCCTGTTGGCTGTGCCAGGCTTTATCGTGGAGGTCATCACAGGCAGGGAAACCAGACCCACTACCGGCCCATGCCACTGAGCACGGAGCACACCTCCCTTCTGCTGCAAGGGAGGCCGGGCCATGCCCCTCCCTGCCCCTTGCCCAGCTCCTTTCTGCACTTGGTGCATGCGCTGTGTCGTTGCTCTGCGGGTAGGATTTCTGCATCGACCTTCAGGAAACCTGGGAGTCAGCTTGAAGACTTAGGGCCCAGGAGTTTACCATAAATCTACCTACCAAGAGTATTGTAAAATGCAAAAAAAAAGTGCTTTGAAATAGGGAGAGGGAGCGGCACAAGGTAGGTGATCCTTTGGGCTCTGGACAAGGTAGGTGATCCTTTGGGCTCTGGACACGGGTTCTTGGGCTCTTTCTTGCTCAAAGGCCTCTGGTCTCGGGTATGTCCTTGCCTCTCTTTATGGAGAGCTTTTGTCTGTAAAGCAGGGGTGTCAGCTGTGTCCGCCTCACAGGCTTGTTACACAGCAGTGAGTTACCAGTGGAAAAGCTCAGAGCAGGAAGTGTTAAGGGTCAGAAGAGCTGCTGGCCTGCCTTTTGGGCCCTGCAGCCCACTGGTTGGTGTTTTATGTAGTGTCTGAGGATGATCATGCTCTTCTCTACTTACCTTAGGGATGCTCTGCGTCCTTCTCTCCAACAGGCAGAGTACTCGGAACTGGTGGAAACACTGCTGTCGAGTCAGCAAGACCCAGTCATTTACCAGAGGCTAGCTGATGCCTTCAACAAGCTGACCGCGAGCAGCACGCCCCCTGCGCTGGACCGGAAGCAGAAGATGGCCTTCCTGAAGAGTTTAGAAGAGTTTATGGCAAATGTTGGTGGTCTCCTTTGTGTAAAATAAACAACAGAGCTTTATGCTGTACCAGACCCTTCCTGCGAAGTGCACTGAATTGCTGAGAGTTGACTAGAGTCTTGTCCTGTTCATCAATCCCCCGGCCGCTCGGACTCCGGAGAGCCTGCCAGCTCGGGGTGTGATGCGGGGAGAGTCGGCTCGAATTGGCTTCTGCTGTAGGCGTTAGCCGCCGTGCGGCGTAGGGCTTGTACTTTGTCAAATGAAACTCAGTATGTGTGCAAACACACGTGGGCACCAGGAAGTACATCCCCAGTGCCTTTTCCCTCTTTGACAGAGCATCAGGTGGCCGCCAGCGTCCAGTCTTGTCATTACAGACAGCTGGATGTCTGCTCGGCCACTGGCCGTTGACGGCACATCACCGAGGAGCTGGTTGAAAGGGTAGACCCCGGGGCCCAGCCATGGACCCTCAGAGTTTGTTCGTTGGACCCTGGATTCTTCATTTTAACAGGCTCCTCTCCTCTGCTACCCCGCAGCTTTCAGTCAGTTCGGGAGACACTGAACGCTTCTAGCGATGTGCTCCCCCCAGCCCAGTCCCGTCCTTCCCTGGGAGGGGCAGGTGCTCCAACCAGA
The DNA here is from genome assembly GCA_006410935.1 of Redunca redunca. NCBI lineage: Eukaryota > Metazoa > Chordata > Mammalia > Artiodactyla > Bovidae > Redunca > Redunca redunca. Next base: position 179,278 of record SJYQ01007125.1, read on the forward strand.
GAGGGGCACCAGAGTGGGTGTCTGTGGCCTCTCATTGCCCCCTGTCTGCTGGGTCATGGCAACCTGACCACTGCAGGTCCTGTGAACCTGCTCTGATGCCTGAACCAGAGGAGGAAAATGTGTGTCTAATTTTGTTCCATAAAAGTAACTTTAGGAACTGTAGCCATTTCATTGCCTTAATTTTGAGAAGAAATTACAAAAAGAAGCAGATTGTTTTAGTAAGAAATCAAGTCTTGACGCTTCAGAGTTGGTTTACGGTGTTGGCTGCTATGAACCCAGGGCCCGTTTGATTGTGTCTTTGTGGTTTTGTGGGTGAAATGAAAGGCTCATTCATACCTAGTCTAACCTGAGTACGTTTCTGTTTCTGTCCACCCTCGTGGCTCATGGCTGATACTCTGCTCTGAATGGCTTGCTTAAGCAATAACTCTTTTTAAGGATGTGAATTGCTGGTTCATACACACACTTAAACGTGGGGCTGTCAGAGCAGTAATTACCCTCATTTCACAGGAGCCACGTGAATTTAAGAGATTAAAAAGTTCGCCTTAGATCTCCTTTGATTTTTCTAATCAGGATTTGTGTACTGCTGTCATACTCTCCTGAGCTCTGTGTGCCAGCTCAGATCACAGAAAGGAAAGTGAAATCACGACCAGCAGGCATGTGACCTGGCCCCTGTGGGTCAGGACCCACAGCATGGCCACAGAGGACACGTGTGGTACAGGGCCCTGCGCACCGGTCAGTTACAGGCCCCCGGCCTGTGCAGGCACTGCCAGACACAGAGCAAAGCCTCAGCTTTTTGTGGAATATTCTCTTATTCGATCATGGCTGGTTAACAGCTGAGGTAGAACAGAAACGTCTCGGAAGATGTCTGGGGAAGCTGGTGTCCTCTTCCAGAAATACACGTGTCACCACCTTCCTGAGACACTTGGGACAGTGCATTTACTTTTAGGGTTCTCTCTCCTTCCCTTAGAGAACCTGAAGTCAGAGGCAGCAGGAGTCACTCTGGTTTTGTTTGTGTTGTTCTGGTGTTTTCAGTGTCCCAGTGCCCTTGGGCCCAGCAGTTGTGATCTAAATATTTCCCTGTCCCTCTGCCTAAGGGCTCCAAGACGCAGCCGACCGGGCCCGTCCTCTGACTGTGACAAGACTGTACTCAAGTTGTTATTAAAAAGAAAAGTAGAAGGGACTGCCTTGGTAAACAACAGTGCATCTGGACAGAGATATTTTTGCTAAATTTGCCCATATTCTGTCACGATACTGTGTTTTCATTAGGAGCCATTCAGCTGAAATGTGAGTTTCTTCAGCTTGGACCAAATGGTACTGAAGGTATCCTAAGACTGTGGGTTAGTGCCAGACTGGAAGGACAGGCCACCACCGTGTCTGGGTGGTCGGAGCCAGGCTCCCTCCAGGCGTTTGTGTGTCTGTTTTCCTGGTTGGATACCTGTTCAGTTTGGGTGTTGTGTTTTACTTTGCTTGTTTGTTGGCTTCCCAGTTTTGGAGGGTTCTGTTACAATGCTCTTGGCTGAGTGGGTGTCAAGAACGCTGGCTGAATCCTAGTAAATTGATTTTTCCTATTAAAACTGACTTGTCAAAGGAGTTTTAAAAGCAAAAACATTATCTGTGCCCCTTTTTTAATACATTCAGGGGACACCGTTGCGTATTTGAGTTCCTACATGAGTGTGTTTATACTTTCTCTGGTTCACGGACAGCTTCCTTTCACCTCCGCTGTAAGCTCTGTCTCGTTTTTATTTTCCTCGGCCCTTCTGTCTCTGGAGGCGCAGTCCGGGCGGACTCTGTGTGTCTTTGCAGTGTGTGTTCCTGTGACAGCCTCTGACAAGCGTTTAGCAGCTCTGTGGGAAGGACTGGTCAGCGTGCAGGTCCTGTGTCCAGTCCTGGGTACACCTGACAGCATCTTTTCAGTACAGTAATGTGGGTCTGCCTGGGCTGGGAAATCATGGCATATTTCCTAACATGGCAGTTTTTTTCAAACTAGTTTTAACAATTTAGTCTTATTTCCTTGAAAACAGTGTTTCTAACTATATTACATTACTTTGTTCAGAGGAGGTGGTTACTACTTTTTTTTTTCCTTCACAACTTGCATTTCAAAACCAAACATCTTTCCCCCAGTCAGCATTACTTAACTTCCCTTACTGTCTTTGGCTGGATTTTCTCTTCTACCAAAAATGTCAAGTCTTTGTATTTCTGATATGACCATATTCTCCGTGTCTGTTAATACTTGTATAAATCCCTCAAGTACTGAAGGAAATGAGTTGTCAATTTCAAGGATTTTAAGTTTGAGTATCTTAATCTGCAGGGTCTGTTGCACCCTTAAAATGTTATTTTCATAATTTTACATGTTTCTGTTTGTCACCTCTGCTGTTAGAGGTGTTGTCCTTAGATAGTAATTAGCTGTCTCTGACAATGATTCTTGTTATAAGTTCCTGAATAAAATATTAACTGTTCAGAAGAAGAAACCTCAGTACTTAGGGGTTTTTCATAACCAGAGAATAAGGAACCAGTTTGGATCTTGAGTTCTTAATATTATAATTTTCTGTAAATTTCTCTGTAAAACAGTATAGGTGATTTGAGGATATAATAATAATAATGTTTTAAATTATTTTTAAATGTAAGTGGATATTCTCTGACTTGGTAATAACTATGTTCTGAAAACACTGCATCTAAAAATTCTTTAAAAATTGATATTCTAAATTTTTAAAGTATCCAACTTAGGTATATTGCTGAGCTAAAATTAGTTTGAAGTGCCGTAGTTCAAATTGAACTTTAAACATTTTAATTTAGATGTAAGAAATGTGACGTATTCCTGATCAATTATACTGGGAATCCATGACATTTAGCCAAAGACTGTATTTGGTTCAGGTAAAGATGAAAGCCTAACGACGGGCATCCGCTCTGTCCTACAGAGGACGGATAACGTGATCTGTTTCTTGCCTCCAGCTCCGTGCACGTGAGTCTTTGTAAAGGTGGATGCAGGGTGATGGCGAGATGTGGTCCGCATGTCTGCCCCTGCGGCTCTCACCCCAAACCATCTTTGTCCTGCTTGCCCTCTGTGATCTGCCCTTCACCTGGTCCCAGCGTTCCCAGCATTGGAGAGCTTTTGGCCTTGGGTTTTCTTTTCAGTCTGTGTTCTTAGGCTCTCAGCTGTTAGGAGTGGTCAGAATGTACTGATGGCTGACGGTCCCAGCTTGACATTCAGCAGTGCATCTGCACTCTGTACCTGAGGGGGGTTGTGCCCACAGTGTCTCAAGCCAGGCTGCCTGGTGTGGTGTCTTCTACCACGTAAGATGGTGACAGATTGCAAATACTGGTATTGTGATTTGGTTCTCTGTACAAAGGAAAAAGCTCTATGCAGTGAGCTTTTTGGCTTCATTTCTGGTTTAATGGTCACAAAATGTTAGCACTGCTACCATTCAGCATGTGTAAAATTTTTTAAATTTATAAATATTAAAATTTTAAACTTATACTGACTTTTCAGTTTTTTTAAGAGACCCAGGGATGAGTATACTGTTTAAATATTTACCTCTATTAACATTATTAATAAAGATATAAAGTTGCATTTAATTTTTCAAAAGATTCTATAGTACAATTCTAGGAATTAAATCAAGGCCTTGTATTGAGCCAGTTATAAGCTGAATATCCAACTGATAAAATTTTATTTGTATTTTTTAATTCATGGGAGTTAAAATGTCTTCACTAAATATTTTTATTACATTTTTGTTTTGATCATGTGTGATTTGTTCATGGGAGTTTAGCTAGATTACCATATGAAACTTATGGAATGGTGCTACTTCATTGACCAGCCAAGCAGAGGATGACTGACACTGGGGACGTTAACACAGTCAAATTATTTTAAATAAAAAAGACGAGGACATATCTGCACAGTTAAAAATAGGAAATTGCATTACCTTCTGGGAGAATACCCAACCCTAATGTTAATACAATGTCCAGGATTCAGAGAGAAAATCAGAATTTCATTTATATTCTGTTGTATTGAGCAGATGTGTTTTTATCTCAGCTCACACTCTTAGAATTTCAGAGTTATTAGTTAAATCACTGGGGTGGAGGCATATTTGTAAGTGTAGTTGGGTCATTGTTCTTGACTTTTCAGGGAAAAGGGAGAAGTACCATCTGCTGTGTGTTAGGCGGACTTTCCTTTTTACCTAATCCTAAATATTGTAGACATATTCAGTGAAAGGTAAAGTTTTTATTTTAAACTTGATACTGCTTTCAATGTTTGTTGATTTCTTGGGTTATTTTGAGATTTAATTCTACTCCAAAGATGGATAAAGAAACATTAGGCTGTTTAGGAATTAAGTGGAGTTCTTTCATTCTCAAGGGGGGGACCTTAACCCAGGTACATCACCTGGCATTGGAGGGAGCTGTAGATGGTCTTAGAGGCCGCGGATGTAAAAGCCTGGTGGTGTTTCTTAGATACCATATTTAAAATCCTAGTGCTCTCTTAAACTACAGTGTATTTATAGTGTGTGGTTTATGAATGATGACTTTGGTGAATTAATTAGATTATGAAACATTTTTGTATGTTTCTTAAACATAGGATCCCAGATTGGGTCCTGTGCATTCTCTATAATCTCAAATGGCAGTTCTTTTAAAACTTAAGTGGAAGCAAAGGGCCTATTTGGTGATAGCTAGGAGAAAATCTTTTGCTTGGAAACACCATACAATACCAATGGCAGCAAGCACTGTCATTTCTAGCACAGAAGTCGGCATTCTGCTGAACTCTTTCAGTGTAAATTATTTTTAACATCTAGCAAGAGAGTGAACTGTGATTAAGTCATTGACGCTTCTCAGAGCTGATAAATGGGGGAAAAAAAAAAAACCTGAAGGAAAGAGGTGTTTTGTTTGTTTGTTTGTTTTTTATATATTGTGGTATCCCCGTGGAGCATGTGGGATTGGCCCCTTACCCCTGCTTCGGAAGCACAGTCTTGACCTCTGGACTGCCCAGGAAGTCCCACAGAGAGAGTTTAAACAGGGACGTGCTAAATACTTTTATTCCTGTAGTAGTTAGCAGTTTTCAGTTTTGGTAGTGTTCACTCTTGATTGCTCTGCCAGGTCAGTCTTCAGATATTCCTCTCAGTAAGCCCTGCCTCTCAGGCTGCAGTTTTATTTGCACAACTGCTCGTAACTGCACTGCCCCGGATGGTCCTTTCTCAGGACTGACCTGGCAAACCTGTTGGGACTGGCGGAGTACAGGGTGGAGACACAAGCTCAGTCTCTGGCTGAGCTTCTTAGGGTTTTCACTGGTCACAGGTCTGTCAAGTGTATCATCAGTCAGTCAGTTCAGTCGCTCAGTCGTGTCCGACTCTGCGACCCCATGAATCGCAGCACGCCAGGCCCAACTCCCAGAGTTCACTCAGACTCACGGCCATCGAGTCAGTGATGCCATCCAGCCATCTCCTCTGTCGTCCCCTTCTGCCCCCAATCCCTCCCAGCATCACTCTTTTCCAATGAGTCAACTCTTTGCATGAGGTGGCCAAAGTATTGGAGTTTCAGCTTTAGCATCAGTCCTTCCAATGAACACCCAGGATTGATCTTTAGAATGGACTGGTTGGATCATAGGGCCACACAAAAGGAGTAACTCCTGAACTGAGACTGAGTTGAACGTATCTTTCTAGTCCAGTTTACTTGACAAGTAGTTTCCCTTTAGTTCCTTGTTTATTTATTGGCCATACAGCTTGTGGGATCTAAGTTCCCTGACTAGAAACTGAAGCCAGGGCCTTTGCAGTAAAAGCACTGCACCCTGACCACTGGGTTGCCAGGGAGTTCCTGCAGTTTCCCCTTTGTTTTAATGATAATAAAATTGCCTCTTGGTATCTTAATTTTTTTTTTTATGATTTGCAAAACCTATTAAATTACAATCCAAACGTTTCAGCTGAAAGAGTTGTAACTATTGGAACTTCTGACAACTGTGGTTACTTTAATTATAAAAATAACTGTGTGTGTGTGTGAAGTCGTTCAGTCTTGCCCAATTTGCGACCCCATGGACTGTAGCCCACCAGGCTCCTCTGTCCATGGGATTCTGCAGGCAAGAATACTGGAGTGGGTTGCCATTTCTTTCTCCAGGGGATCTTCCCGACCCAGGGATCAAACCCAGGTCTCCCGCATTGCAGGCAGATGCTTTAACCTCTGAGCCACCAGGGAAGCTCTAAAAATAACAGTAATACACATTAAATGGCAGATAACTATTGTCTCACATACGGTGAGACAATTGAAACTTTGAAAGCTTAGAATATTATAGATCTGTTTTAATCCAAAAATAACTTGTTTTAACATAAATAAGGCTTTCTGGTGAATAAGCCAAGGCAGTGTGTCCTATGTATGGAACACTACTACCTCTATAAAAATACTGCCATAAAAGTCGGTTATTGTCTCTCGAACATATTTATTCTTTTAGCTTGATGTATGTGTTTTCTTTGCTGCTGCTTTCCTAAATTATAGCTGGTTTTGACGTATGCGGTTTAGTGGACTTGTCATCCAAGCAATCAAAGAAAAAATGAAAGCATGGTTTGCCGTAAGCTTGGGGGCCGTATTTAAAGTGGAAATTACAGTATTCCCAGAGTAGCAAATGGCAACCCACTCCAGTATTCTTGCCTGGAGAATCCCATGGACGGAGGAGCTTGGTGGGCTACAGTCCACGGGTCGCAAAGAGTCGGACATGACTGAGCGACTTCACTTTCACTTCAGAGTAGCAAACCTGTTTATAGTTTATATCCTCACCTTATACCAGAAAGGATTAAAGGTATTCAATAGAAGGTAACGTGGGAAGATGACGGAGTTGGTAAGGAGGATGAGGGGAAGGCAGGCAGGGATGCTGCATGGATTGGTGGCCCTGGGGGAGGACAGTCAGGACACGGCTCGGGGTCTGCAAGCGCCTCCCGTCTGCGCGCAGGCGTCGGCTCTGACCCGGCGCCACAGAGGGCGCGCTCCCACCCGTGAGTCGCACACAGCGCTGCTGCTTCATGAGGGGAGGGCTTGCCCAGCTCGTAGGCGGTCTCAGCACGAGGACCGCGTCTTCGGGTCGTGGGAACCCTCGGTGTCAGGCGGGGGTCTACCGTGGCTCCGGCAGACGCACCGCGGAGGTGCCCGTGTGCGGGGTTTTAAATGCCTTCTCTAACGCAGCGGTGGCTATATCTGTCTCTCTCCATTAGACGGAGAAGGCGGGACAGACGGGGTCTTGCTGCTTGTGAAACGTACAATGAAGTGCAAACGACAGGTCTCTTGGTGCGCGTTAAAATCTGCAGCTTCTCTGCTGCCCCCGTCCTCGAGGA
>SJYQ01007125.1:186653-251195 GCA_006410935.1 Redunca redunca
GCCATCTATGGAGTCGCACAGAGTCAGACACGACTGAAGCGACTTAGCAGCAGCAGCAGCCCTTGACAGAGCTTTCTAAAAGGGAAAGAGAAAGCCACCGGCCTTTGCTTTACCTTGAATGAACGCGCACTAGGCCATGAGGTAGGGATGCTCCCAGGAGATTGTAAGCGTTGTGAAGGAAGACCATCCTGAGCAAATGCTGGTGGCCCCCCATCACCTCAGGTGAACTGGTGTGGTCTCTGGGAGACAGGTGGGCAACCTGGAAACACCTCACATCTTCCACTGAGGCTCTGAATATGCACAGGCAGCTACTCAGCGTGGCCATTTCACGCTTATACACGTGCTGCCTTGGAGTGTATGATCCAGTTTTCTGTGGGTGAAAGGTCTCATATTATCTGGGGCCTTTGGTCAGAGTAGCTTGAGTGAGTTGAAATTACATTATTTCCAAACCTACAGAAAGGGATACCGTTTTTTTTTTATTTTAAATACAATTTTTAAGAATCATTTTGGCCTTGAGGGCAGTCTGTGTTTGTCTTTGTTCATGTTTGACTGTGTCAGGGCTCAGTTGCTACATTCGGGATCTTGTGTCATATTTAGCTGCAGCATGGGATCTCTTAGCTACAACACGTGGGATCTAGTTCCCCAACCAAGGATCGGACCTGGGCCCCCTGCATTGGGAGCATGGAGTCTTAGCCACTGGACCACTGGGGAAGTCCCAAAAGGGGGTAGTTTTTTTGATAGGTATTTTCCTCACTGGAGCATATTAAGTTTACCGAGGATGCGTAAAGCTGTTCAAAAAAAATTGAACTCTCATCATACTAGACAAATTCAGCTTGACCCAAAGCTGGCACAGAGCTTTCTCCTGGACCTACTGTACTTTCTTCTCCATATTACTTACAGTCATAACTTATTGTAATTTTCATTTTCTAAGAAGAGGACAAAGAGAAAAGATAGTCAAGGCTTTCTGTCCAAGATTCCTGAGACCGCTAAGCTTTCTTTTACTCTGACAGTGAGAGGAGATGAGAGAATGGCAATATGTTTGTTGGCAGAATAATCACCTTGCTCAGACATTTTTAGGATTCCCTGTCTAGAGTAGTCACCTTTAGAGAGATCCTGAAGGAAAAGAAAAGATGTGTCTTGTGGGTGTCACTGGAAGTTAGTAAGCATTTGGATGACCTCTCAGAAAGCACTTGGATATATGTACTTTGATCATGTCTACACTTATCCCCACAGTAGAAGCTGGGTCTTCCACTTAGGAAGGATTAACATATATTTGACTAACTGAACAAGACAGAATTCTTTTAGTGATGGCGAATTTGATTCATTAGAGCTGATCTTGGTGAAAATGTGAAGTCAGAAGGACACCTTTTGGGGAGGAAACCAGCTTGTGACTGGGATGGAGGTGATCTCATCACCTCTCAATCCAGCTCTGCGGGGAGCTCTAGAAGTGGTGCTCATGGAATGGCAAGCCCGTGAGTCCCCAGACTTGACTTTGAAAGGCAGTGTTTGTGGGATGTAAGCGTCAGGTGCCCTGTCGTCGTTAGGTGCAGGTCATTCCGAACATAAACCTGCCCCGGGTGTCATATTCCATGATGAGGGTATCTGAACTCCATGGTTCAGCCCTGCAGCTTCGCTCTCCTGTTACTAATGATTGTGAAAAGTGCCCCTCATCGGAGCACTAAATGCACCCCCTTAGCAGTTCTGTTCCATTTCTTAGCAGCTTCTAGCACAAATGGGGGACCTTTGGACAGCCCTCACCAGGGTCTGGTGGCCAGTCAGTGGGCATTCTCTTTCCCTCCCAGACTGCAGCAGCTTCTTAAAGAACTCCTGTTCCCATATGTAGCTCTAAAGCAGGTGATGGCCTGGTGTGTAGCATCTAGAGCTGTTATTGTATGGGTGATGCTGGAAAGGCTTGCAGTCTTCTATCACGTATGCACACATACACATGCGAAAAGTTAAGGCTGTCAACTTTATATTTTAAGAAAAGTTTTTAATAAGGAGCATCGGGCCTGGCGTGCTGTGATTCATGGGGTCGCAAAGAGTCGGACACGACTGAGTGACTTCACTCACTTACTTACTTATAAAACTGTAGAGTACAGTATACTTTAAGTCATTGTTCTGTTAGCTGAGCTCACGTGTTTGGTCTTGGAGGGCCTGGCTTCCCTGCTGTTTGTGATCTCGTGGAGTCTGTATGTTAGCATTGGTGTCTGTGGCGACCCCTGTCCTTGTGACGTGCACAGAGACTGCTTTAACTCCAGACACACTCTGCTTCTGGGTGGCCCTTGGTGCTCTGCAGTCGCTCACTCAGGGGTGCCTAGTAGTGACATTAAAATACCCACTAGCTGCCTGATGGTATGTTAAGACTGCTTATCTGTTAAAAGGGTGTTGGTCCTTTCAGTTCTTTGGACATGCTGTTCACTGGACCCCCTCTGGAAATGTCCCAGCCCCATCCTGCAGCAGGCAGGAACCTGTGTCCCGAGGCCACCTGTGTGATTTCTCATCGCCCTGCTGCGTCAGGGCACCTGGGGCACGGGGACGTGATCGTCAGATGCAGGCGGTGATCTTCTTCTCCACTTTGCTTAGAAGAAACAGACACTACTGTGCAAGAGCAAGTTTTCAAGATTCTGTGGTTACATTTTAAAATCACTTCTCTTTCGTGGTGAACAAATGTCTTCTGTTAAGCTATGTGAGAACACAAGAAAGAGATCCTGCTTGTTTTAAGGGCCATCCTTTCTATTTTACAAATTTTTAAGTGTGGTCAATATCTCCTCCCTGTACTTTACAAACAGAAGCTACCCTGGGATGCTTGGTACCCTTGCAAAGCTGATCCCATCCACAGACTCTGTCTATAGATGTGTATGGAGTCTGTGATGACAAGAAGGGTGACCTGGAAGTAATTCTGTTGCTTCCCAGAAAGCTGATGAGCCAGTCTCGTGGCATGTTTGATGCATGAGTCCCCTGTGTCATGACAGTTTCACCACAGTGTCAGTAAACAACCTGCTGCCTCATGTGAAACTGACTGGGAACAGTCTGTGTCAGATGAGACATTTGTTAAGGTTGATTTGATCTGGTTAACAGATTGGACAAAACGATGTCTCTATAAAGAAGAATCACTTTTGACCAGATGCCAGAGGCTACGATGTACGTAGATTTCCTTGGATTGCTTTTTGAAGTCAGCGTTTCCTTCTCTGGATTGTTTGTGATTTTGTAGATCCATGCCCTTTGACTATCTGTCACATGCAGTCCCACATTGACTGTTCTTGTCCTTCAGCATTTTCAGTGAGCATCATAATGACAGTTGAAAGCAACTGTCCAGTGGTTTGTTGATTCCTTAATTTTAATGGACCTATACTAAAAATATTAAGTGTTGGAGCCCTTATGGATCAACTGATAAATGAGAATTTCATATTTAGGTTTCATGTAGAACTCTGTCTACATTCTTACTCTATATCTTGTGGGGAGGGGGAACAAGGCAGGGATTTACTTTTGCAAAAATATTTGAAAACATCTGATAGATTTTATATTCATCATTTATAAAAAACCTTATTTTTAAAGCATTAAATTTTTTTTCCTGATTCTGAATCCTGAAATACAAGACCAGAATGAAGCCTCTTTGTACCTTGCAGATCAGTTTGCAGTGTTCTCAGACTTTCTCAGCCCTGCACAAAAGCAAATAATCTCTCCCTTTGTCTGTTCTTCTGGGACAGTGAGCAGGGTTCACTGGAAGGAGTAGCCCGTCTCTGTTGATACCTGCATTATGTTCATGCAGTTCCTTCTTAACTTGGTCCGTACTTTTCAGTTCTTTTAGCGTATTGAGGGCAGCTGAGGTCTTTGTCAGCAGGTGTGCTGTGTGGCCTTTTTCAGACATGGCTTCTGTTGGCTTACATTTTTCAACGGGCCATACTTCACTCTCTCTTTGTATGCTTTGTCCAAAGTGCTTTTGTTCATACTCTGTTCATAAAGTATGTATGATTTTGTTCAAAGTGCTGGAAATAAGATTTTCCCCCTTCTCCAAGATTTGCTTTTTCTGTCATTCTGTTGTTATTGCTATTATTGTAGTCTGTTTTTGTGCTAAAGATCAGCCTGAGGAAGCTTAAGGTCTTTCTAAGCTGGGCATGTACATGCACCTTCTAAATCCCTCCATGTATGCGGTTGCTGTTGATAATGGTCTGGTCCTTCTGCCCATGAAGGGGGCGGGGCGGTGGTAGCACTTTAAATCCCCTCAGAGGTGCTTCTGCTGGGGCTGGGGGTGGGTGGAGTGCTGCCGCAATGGCTGCCTGCTTCTGCCTCCATGATCAGAAGTACCATCAGCAATCAAAATCCAGATTCCCAGTATTTGAAGAACGGGGTCTTTATTGCCCACCTTGCCCTCGCTGGTTACACACAAGCTGCTCCTGGAGCTGTTGGAGTTGCGTTCTGAGACTTGAGCCCGGCTGTCCGCCTGGCGTCTGTTCCTCTCAGGGCCGGAGGGGCTTGCGTCTTCCCCACAGCTTAGCTCTCAGGTGCACGTGAAAGTCCTCTCTGCCCTCAGTTTTCCCCTTCCTCCCACTGTCTGAGCAGTAAAAACGCTGTCCCCATTTTCTCTCTGCCTCCTTGTTTCTGCATGTGACCACTCATGTGATGCTTCCCGCTGTGCTGTGACTTGGATTTCTAGAACTGGGAACAGCAAACTTTCAGTGGCATTGACCTCGCTGTGTCATTGTCCTCACTCAGCTGTGTAAGTTAACCCCTGAGCACAAACCTTCCTGAGGCAAAAATGAGGAGTGGGGATAGGAAGCACTGACTGAAATTAACGACATTTTAAGTCTTCTCCTAGGAGTTGAAAGCCTTTGGATAGACTGGTGACCCAAAGTAGTTCCATCAGATAGACTGTGCCAGTACAATTATCTCAGTATGGAAGCAGTCTTCCCAGATCCTTCTAATAACTTTATACACACTCTAACCATTCCTTCCCACCTTTAGATCCCACCTTGATGATGTCTACCTTCTGAACAGTCTCATCTCTCTGACCACTTCATTTTGTGCTGAGATGATAGATCTGTTAATCTGCATTTTGTCTAAAAGTGACATAGTGATAGCTTGTTCGGTTGTGTCCAGCTCTGTGACCCCGTGGACTGCAGCACGCCAGGCTTCCCTGTCCCTCACTGTCTCCCAGAGTTTGCTCAAATTCATGTCCATTGACTCGGTGATGCCATCCAACCACCTCATCCTCTGTCGAACCTCGATCTTTTGCAGCGTCAGGGTCTTTTCCGATGAGTTAGCTCTTCACATCCGGTGGCCAGAGTATTCAGCGTCAGTGCACCCTATGTCTGTGAAGGTGACATGGGACAGGTCAGCCAGAGCCAATTCTGCTCCCTGCACACAGCGTTCACCATGCTCGTCGTTTCCTGTCACACTTCATAGTGTTCCTTTACTGATTTCTTGTCCCTCTGCTGCCAAGTAGATAGTCATATGAAGGTATTAAACTAGTGGTTGCCACCAATTCCATCTTGTCAGTGAGATGCTGCAACTTGAACAGTACTGAAGGTAATATTTTTGTTCCTGTTGTGTGCCAAGTACAATTAGGTGGTTTGTAGATAGTAACTCATCTAATTCAGAACAACTCTATTAAGTAAGTTTTAACATTATCTCCATTTCATAGATGAGAAAATTAAGGCATATAAGAGTTAAATACTTGCTTAAAGCTATGTAGTTAATAAGTGGCAAAGTCATGATTTACACTTAGGTAGTTAGGCTCTAATTCTTGCTCTTAATCCAGTATTATATTGTTTTTCTGAATGTCTAAATAGCAGAAATGCTTTTTCACAATCAGTATAAAAAATACCAAGTATCTGCTTCAGATAAGAGCTGTTTGTATAAAGTATTAGAACGTCTCCGTCTTGACATGATTCTGTGCAAAAATTATAGATCGTTTACAGTGGAAAAACTCCAAACATTTAAGACTACAGCCTGCAGTAGGAAGTTGTGTCGTGATGCATGACCCTATACACACATGTGTATTTTTTACTAAACTAAAACATTTCACACAGCACTACTGACTTCTACTATAACCCATACATGTACTTGGATACATTTTATTCTGTTTATAAAAAAGCTTATATTTTCCTATATTGAATTCATACCTTAATGGAAATCATTGTACTGTGTGAAAAATGCAGGTAGAAAAATAGATGAGTCCTTTCATGAGATTTATTCTAAGTTATTTGAAAAAGATTATTACTTGGGAAAGGCTCAAACTATTAAGCCATTTCAGACACTTTTTGGTTATAGAATCAAGTCCATGGATCTCTGCAGATAATATAGTAAACATTTTAAAAATTATGTATTTCTCACTCCCAGTGGTAACCACTATCTTTAATCTTTAGTTTTCCATTAATTTCTTTTATCTCCATGTTTCTGAACTTCACTTAAATAGAATTATTGATACTATATGTATTCTGTAACTTTGTGATTTAACATATTCTTAAGATTGATTTTTGTTAGTATATATGGCTATAGGCTTTTTTTTTTTTATACTGTCGTGAACTTCCACTAAGAGTTCAGTTCAGTCGCTCAAGTCGTGTCCAACTCTTTGCGACCCCATGAATCGCAGCACGCCAGGCCTCCCTGTCCATCACCATCTCCCAGAGTTCACTCAAACTCATGTCCATCGAGTCAGTGATGCCATCCAGCCATCTCATCCTCTGTTGTCCCCTTCTCCTCCTGCCCCTAATCCCTCCCAGCATCAGAGACTTTTCCAATGAGTCAACTCTTCACATGAGGTGGCCAAAGTACTGGAGTTTCAGCTTTAGCATCATTCCTTCCAAAGAACACCCAGGACTGATCTCCTTTAGAATGGACTGGTTGGATCTCCTTGCCATCCATGGGACTCTCAAGAGTCTTCTCCAACACCACAGTTCAAAAGCATCAATTCCTTAGCGCTCAGCTTTCTTCACAGTCCAACTCTTACATCCATACATGACCACTGGAAAAACCATAGCCTTGACTAGACGGACCTTTGTTGGCAAAGTAATGAAGCTTTTCAATATGCTGTCTAGGTTGGTCATAACTTTTCTTCCAAGGAGTAAGCGTCTTTTAATTTCATGGCTGCAGTCACCATCTGCAGTGATTTTGGTGCCCCCCAAAATAAAGTCTGACACTGTTTCCACTGTTTCCCCATCTATTTGCCATGAAGTGATGGGACCAGATGCCATGATCTTAGTTTTCTGAATGTTGAGCTATAAGCCAACTTTTTCACTCTCTTTTTTCACTTTAATCAAGAGGCTTTTTAGTAACAAGGACTAAATTTCCCCTCCCATCTGATAGAACTGGAAAAATAAAAAAACAGGTAAAATATGTGGGGTAAAATGTCTTTGAAGATAACAGGCACCAGGCCACAAAGGTCAGTGGTCCCTGAAAAAGGGAAATGAACAGACAGAGCCTGATGGTTACTTCATCTTACTGCCCAAGAGTTTTCAGGCTGCTACACAGGGAAGGGAAGCCAGGGACCGCTCTGAGTTGAGGAAATACTGACAGATTCTGGGGAAGCCTCATGGGAAGCAAGCAGGGCAGAGTAAGTACCAGAAGAGGAGCTCCAGAGAACTGCGTTACAAGAAACGTTCATTCAAGTACAAGGAGAATGACAGGTGATGGCAGTATTAATCAGTCCAAAATGAAGGGCGATGTAAGTGGTTACTATGTAGGTAAATAAAAAAGATGTTTTAACAGTGTGGTGTGTTTCAGTTCAGTTGCTCAGTCATGTCTGACTCTTTGCAACCCCATGGACTGCAGTACTCCAGGCCTCCCTGTCCATCACCAATTCCTGGAGTTTACTCAAACACATGTCCATCAAGTCGGTGATGCCATCCAACCATCTCATCCTCTGTTGTCCCCTTTTCCTTCTGCCTTCAATCTTTCCCAGCATCAAGGTCTTTTCCAGTGAGTCAGTTCTTCACATCAGGTGGCCAAAGTTCCAGCTTCAGCATCAGTCCTTCCAGTGAATATTCAGGACTGATTTCCTTTAGGATGCACTGGTTGGATCTCCTTGCTGTCGGAGGGACTCTCAAGTCTTCTCCAACACCACAGTTCAAAAGCATCAATTCTTTGGTGCTCAGCTTTCTTTATAGTCCAACTCTCACATCCATGCATGACATGACTATTGAAGAAACCATAGCCTTGACTAGACGGATCTTTGTTGGCAAAGTAATGTCTCTGCTTTTGAATATGCTGTCTAGGTTGGTCATAACTTTTCTTCCAAGGAACAAGTGTCTTTTAATTTCATGGCTGCAGTCACCATCTGCAGTGATTTTGGAGCCCCAAAAAATAGTCTGACACTGTTTCCACTGTTTCCCCATCTATTTGCCATGAAGTGATGGGACCAGATGCCATGATCTTAGTTTTCTGAATGTTGAGTTTTAAGCCAACTTTTTGACTCTTTAAGTTTCAGTAAGAGGCTCTTTAGTTCTTTGCTTTCTCCCATTAGTGTGGTGTCATCTGCATATCTGAGGTTATTGATATTTCTCCCGGCAATCTTGATTCCAGCTTGTGCTTCTTCCAGCCCAGTGTTTCTCATGATGTACTCTGCACATAAGTTAAATAAGTAGGGTGACAGTATACAGCCTTGACGAACAAACTCTTTTCCCGATTTGGAAACACTTTGTTGTTCCATGTCCAGTTCTAACTGTTGCTTCCTGACCTGTATACAGATTTCTTAGGAGGCAGGTCAGGTGGTCTGGTAGTCCCATCTCTTGAAGAATTTTCCACAGTTTGTTGTGATCCACACAGTTAATGGCTTTGGCATAGTCGATAAAGCAGAAATAGATGTTTTTCTGGAACTCTCTTGCTTCTTTGATGATCCAGTGGATGTTGGCAATTTGATCTCTGGTTCCTCTGCCTTTTCTAAATCCAGCTTGAACATCTGGAAGTTCACGGTTTATGTACTGTTGAAGCCTGGCTTGGAGAATTTGGAGCATTCCTTTGCTAGCGTGTGAAATGAGTGCAATTGTGCGGTAGTTTGAGCATTCTTTGGCACTGCCTTTCTTTGGGATTGGAATGAAAACTGACCTTTTCCAGTTCTGTGGCCACTGCTGAGTTCCAAGTGTGCTGGCATACTGAATGTAGCACTTTCACAGCATCATCTTTTAGGATTTCAAATAGCTCAGCTGGAATTCCATCACCTCCACTAGCTTTGTTCATAGTGATGCTTCCTAAGGCCCACTTGACTTCACATTCCAAGATGTCTGGATCTAGGTGAGTGATCACACCCATCGTGATTATCTGGGTCATGAAGATCTTTTTTGTACAGTTCTTCTGTGTATTCTTGCCACCTCTTCTTAATACCTTCTGCTTCTTTTAGGTCCATACCATTTCTGTCCTTTATTGTGCCTGTCTTTGCATGAAAACTTAGTATGTCTAATTTTCTTGAAGAGATCTCTAGTCTTTCCCATTCTGTTGTTTTCCTCTATTTCTTTGCATTGATCACTCAGGAAGGCTTTTTTATCTCTCCTTGCTATTCTTTGGAACTCTGCATTCAGATGGATATATCTTTCCTTTTGTCCTTTGTCTTTTCGCTTGTCTTTTCTCAGCTGTTTGTAAGGCCTCCTCAGACGACCATTTTGCCTTTTTACATTTTTTTTCCTTGGGATGGTCTGATCTCTGCCTCCTGTACAATGTCACAAACCTTCATCCATAGTTTTTCAGGCACTCTATCAGATCTAATCCCGTGAATCTGTTTGTCACTTCCAGTGTATAATCGTAAGGGATTTGATTTAGGTCATACCTGAATGTCTAGTGGTTTTCCCTACTTACTTCAATTTAAGTCTGAATTTGGCAATAAGGAGTTCATGGTCTGAGCCACAGTCAGCTCCCTGTCTTGTTTTGCTGACTGTATAGAGCTTCTCCATCGTTGGCTACAAAGAATATAATCAATCTGATTTCGGTGTTGACCATCTGGTGATGTCCATGTGTAGAGTCTTCTCTTATCTTGTTGGAAGAGGGTGTTTGCTATGACCAGTGCATTCTCTTCGCAAAACTCTGTTAGCCTTTGCCCTGCTTCATTATTCCAAGGCCAAATTTGCCTGTGGTGTGTTTATTTTATATTTAATGTAAAAATAAGACATTGGACAATAGTAACACAAAGGCTTGGAGGAGAGAAATGGAAGTTATATACAAATTGTAAGGTTTTTGTATAACACAGAAGTGGTATAATATTATTTGAATGCATGCCATGTAAACCTGTAATCCTTAAAGTAACTACTTCCATAACAGTTACAGGTGGCAAGCCAGCAGAGGAGAAAAGGAAATGTTTTCATTGCTATATAGCATCCTACTGTAGGAATATATAGCAGTATATTATATTATGTAATGTCCAGTGAGTGGACATTTCAGTAGTTTTAGTTGTTGCCAGTACACATTTCCACTTTGAATGTATTCTCCTTGTCTATTTATGTGAATCACAGGAGTGTCATACAGTTATTACTGTGTTTGAAGCAGAGGTAAGGTAATATTGTTATCCAAAATGTTTTCGTCAGTTTACATTTCAGCAGCAAAGTAGGCAGTTTCTATTATTCTACACCCCCAAAACATTCGGTATTACCTGTGTTTTCCATTGCAGTCAGTCTGGTAGGTATATAGTTGTATCTCATTGTGATGGTAATTTGCATCCATTCTCATCCCTTTTAATTTTCCTATCTCTTCCTCTACCCCTCCTTTACTAATCCTTCACTTATCCCATCATGACACCTAGGAGCCTTAGGTCACCTCAGCAATGACATTAACCCACAAAAAGCTCTGATTCACAGAGTCTTCTGTGAATTATCTGCATGCGACCACTGGGGTACCAGAAGAAAGCAAAACATCTTTACAGATTTCATTCTGCAAGGAGTCATAAAAATGTGAAAAATCTTATTGTGAAAACTGTATACATGGAGAGAGAAAGCATGCATTTATTTGTTTGGCTGTAGTTCAGTGGAAGATCTCTGCAGATGTATGTATGCATGTGCTTGGCTGTGCTGGGCCTTTGTTTATAGCACGTGGCATCTCGTTCCCTGACCAGAGATAGAACCTGGGCCCTTCATTGGGTGTGTGGGGTCCTGGCCACTGAACCACCAGGGAGGTTCCTGGTCTCAGAAATTTTAAATACCTGTTTTCCTGATACAACTCACTTCCAGTTTGGATCATTGCTGTGAGTTAATTTTTTAAAATTATTTGATGGAAAGGAAAACACACTAACATCACTTAGACTCATTCCCCGCAGGTGTGAGATGAGTGACTCCGAAGACGAGGGGCCCCCCCAGCTTTCTTCATACGCCCTTGCAGCTCTGCAGGAATTTTATGCTGAGCAGCAGCAGCACCACTCTGACCTCCGTGGTGATGACAAGTATAACATTGGGATAATAGAAGAGAACTGGGTAAGTGACCGTGCTCCGCATCCATCAGGACGTGTTGGCGGTGTGGAGTGTGTTCTGTACCTAGGCCACTGCTGGTCTTCACCCCACCTAACAGCCCAGTTTGTCTCACTTGTCACTAGGAAGCTGACAGCCTGTTCAGTAGCTAAGACACTGGGAGTGCAGATTTTCCTCATTCTGACCCGGGCTGCTTGGTGGTCAGAGAAGGGGATGTTTTAGATAGGGGAAGAGCATATCACTGTGTCCAGCACAGACTGTACTTCTTTCTCGTAGACAGATTCTGTCTGTCTGTTTTTACTGGAGCCCAGCATTCCTTGTGGGAAGGGATCATTGCAGTAATGGGGCAACTGGTGTTAAACATGCTGTGAAAAATTGATGAAAGGGGTTTTTAAAGAAGATATTAATAGTTCCTGGTGCACAGTATATATTTTAATTGTATTTTATGGCCCAAATAAAAATAGGAATTTTAAAAAGTGAGTTGAGGTAAGCTAAACTGTAACGTAGAAATCTACCTTTTTTGAAGCCTAGTTGAGAAATAGATGTGGCTTGAAATTTCTTTGACTACCTTGATCATCCATCTGCCTCTCTTCATCACTTTGCAGCTGGGAGATGTGTGTGTGCAGTCTTTTATATTTTGTGTCAAGTTTAGATCTAAGTTATATAAAGCTTATATTTTACATAAAATTATATAAAATTCATCTGTTTGAAACTGGGACAGAAATGTTTCTTTATATTTACTCTGAATGTTCCACCTACTCAGATGCCTCTGGTTTTCCTTCATCATGTTTTCATCTTTGGCTTGATGCTTTGAATAGTAAATATTAGAAACCTGAGTCCACCTTAAGGTAGTCTTTTTCTCTTTTCCTTTTGCTTACTTAAACACTATGTACTTTCTTTTTGATTCTGAAAGTAACCTATGGTTGGTGTAGAAAATAGGTAAAAACATGAATAAAATAACAAGTCATAATTTCACTGCCTGAATTAACTATTTGTATATTTTTGGCACTTGTTTTGTTCACAAAAATGAAATCTCCCAGGAAGTTTGAAAGAATACATTGTAAAACTAGAGGATAAGTCCAGGAGGCATGAGTGAAACTTTTGGATGTAGGTGACAAAGAAGACCCTAGAACCTCCTGGAGAAAAGCACGTCACCTCCAGTGTCTCAGTACGGGTCACATTGCACTTCTCAATAGCTTTATTAGAAACTAGGAAAACAGTGAAGCACTGCCTTCAATATTTAGAGTGAAAATTTCATTCAGTCTAGGATTCTATGCCCAGCTGAGTTACCAATGAAATGTGAGGATAAAATCTTAACTGTATAAGACATTATGTTAAGTCTCACAACATTTACTTTCCATGCACCACTTCTCAGGAGCTACAGGATATTGGGAGAATTAGGGATAGTTTCAGAGAACCCAAGCAAATCCAACAGTAGTTTGTTTATTAACTCTAGAATAGGTGCCATACCAGAAGGAAGTGCAGAATATATTGCATGGCCCAGCAGTGGCACTGGCTGTTGATAGAGTTCATATTGGTAAGCAGGTATGGATTAAAAGGACAAGTGTATGCCAGGTCTAATATAAATCACTCGTTCCTGTCACAGCAGCTGAGCCAGTTTTGGTACAGCCCGGAGACGGCCTTGCGCCTTGCTGAGGACGCCGTGGCAGCTGCCGGGGAGGGCGGCAGGTGAGATACTGGGTTCGCTTCTCTTTTGCCTTTTAATCTAAAGTAATACTTTAAATGTCTTTCCTGGATGAGAGATGGTTCATAAGAAGGTTCAACTGTAATCTGCAAAACCTGTGGTTGATGATTTGAAGACCACAAGGAAGAAAGAATGGTTTCCTGTCACATCTAGGGGCACACTCAAAAACCCTGTTCTGTGTAAGTCGTCTTAATCTTATGTAAGTCATATTTTAACACTTTTCTAACCTGTTACTTTTATTCCCCTAGAATTGCTTTCAAAGAAAAAAATGTTAATGTTTGATCTTTCTGAAATTTTAAGAATTATAGGTTTTGTTAGTTTGGTTTTTATTTCTATCAGAACTTTGTGTGCATATAAAGTCAAATGGTCCTGAAAGACTTGAAAAAAGTAATCCATTGTTAAATTTCCCCTTGGTGCCCCCCAATTGCCTTTCAGCCCTTCTACATTTCTAAACCTGTTTATATTGGCACTTGTTCATTTGTCACTCACAGACATCTCACCTTAAGAGACTAAGGATTTAGCTCCTTCATCCTCCATTGCACACGTGTGCTTCCTGTCCGTGCTCCCAATACTCATTGGTAATATTTTTTGTGGCTTTTGCTTCTACATACTTCCCCGGTGGCTCAGCTGGTAAAGAATCTGCCTGCAATGGGGGAGACCTGAGTTTGATCCCTGAGTTGGGAAGATCCCCTGGAGAAGGGAATGGCTGCCCACTCCAGTACTCTGGCCTGGAGAATCCCCATGGAGAAATCCATGGGGTCACGAAGAGTCGGCCATGACTCAGCAACTTTCATGAGTGATAATTAGTTTGAAATTTCCTGTTTTATTCCCTTGGTTTGGGTTTCCTATTAGTAGCTTCATAAAATGACCTGTGAAATGTTACTGTATTTGTTTCCTGGAAGTGATTGTATAGAACTGGTATTAGTTATATCCTGTCTTGGTTAAATAGGGTTTATACTTCCATATCACTGACCCTCAAATTTTCCCCAGTGGTGTAAATCTCTTAATCAGTGAACTCACACGTATTTCAACTCCTGGAAAAAAATACCACCACCACCGCTCCCCCTTCCCCGGCTTTGCCACCTCTTCTGTCTGGACTGGTTTACGTCCAGCTCTGATCTTGGTATTTCCCTCCACCATCTACCAAGTGTTCTCTTTCTTGTTCTGACCTTCCTGTATCCATTATACTAGTCCTTAGGTCACAGCTTTATCCTGGTTGGGTACATTCTTCAACACTTTTCACTAGATGGAAATTTTTAAAACCTGTCTGAAAATATTTTTATTCTACCCATTCTCTTGATGTGTTATTGGGAAATACAACTTATGAGAAACCTGTTTTTCCCATCCCTGGCCCCTGCTGGCTTAGGGTTTTCTCCTGATCCCCAGTATTCTGTGTCCTGGTATGGTACTTTCATTTGTTGAACGGGGTGGAAGCCTTTCTGTTCTCATAACTCGGGTTCTCCAGTTTGGGAAAATTGTCTTTTTTCTTCCTTCTGTTCTTTACCCGATTCATTTTTCTTTTTGTCCTTTTCACATGTTTGTCTTTCTTACCTGACCTTCTGGGAAAATTCCTCAACTTTATCTTTGAAACTTTCCACTGACTTTGCCATTTCTGCTGTCCTGTACTTTATCACCCGTAATTTCTTAGGTCTCTGGATATTTATCGTGGTATCTTGTTTATCCTTCTGAGGATATCACATTACAGGACTTCTCTTCACCGTCTCTTACTCCAGCATGCCTCTCGTGTTTTATTAATATTTTGGCTTTAGTACGTGCTGACTCTCCTGAGTTGTCTGCTGACCCTCTGCTGTGTGCTCCTAAGCTGAGGTGGGCACGCTAAGGCTGGAAGCTCTGATACACGGGCGGGCTTTCTCTGCTTGGTGTCCGCAGTTGGCTGGTGTGCATCAGCTGTTTTCCTGGGAATGCCCGGTCAGTATATCCAGGCTTTTCCTTGTGGGCTGTTAAGAGCCCCAGAAAGAGCCACCTTCCTTCCTGGGAGTCACACACCTTGTTGACCTCATCCCAGGAGGCACATAGGTCAGGGGTCCCAACATCTGGCGGGTCTGTGATCCTGGCCATTCCACACAGCCCTTCACCACTAGCTGTGCCCCGACTCCATCTGGAGAACAAAAACAGTCCCCCTGCACCCCTACTTCTTGAGTTACCTGGTTTTCAGCTTCCTGAGCTGCGGGTGCTTTGGTGTCGGCGAGGCCCCCTCTCAGCTTTCCTGGCTGCCAGTTTGGTACTTGGCTCCCTTGGGCCTGCAGAGTCAGAAACCACCCAGCCAACACCCTTGCCTGTCTGTCAGCTTCCTGAGTGTGTTTCCTTTGTCTTCCCTCATTTGTCTTGCTGTTGGAGGTTTCCCTCTCATGATTTATTTGCTTTGAAGAAGCAAATCTAAATAAATGTGTTCCCTCTGCATCTTTATCTGAAAGTCCTAAGGCTTTTTCTTTATAAATATATGAATATTACAAAATAACTTGAAAATATTTAGCTTGAGGCTTAAAAGTATTTGAAATAAATGTTAAAAGAGACCAACAGGAAAATAATAGGTAAATTCAGGTCATGGGCTGCATAACTCTTGTACCTAATGTTTCACATTTTTTACCATGAAAAGTACATTTCATACTTAAAAATTATGAGTTGTAGATCTGTAAACACCAGATTCCTCCCAAATTCACTGTAGTTTGTAGTGTTATTTTAAGAAAATCTGAACGTGGGCCATACTTTTTTAGTGAAGTGGTTATTTGCTGCTGTATGCTATCACAAAGCTCGTTCATGAGCTGGGTCTCTGTTCCAGAATAGCGTGTGTGAGCGCCCCCAGCGTCTACCAGAAGCTGAGAGAGCGGCACAGAGACAATGTCTCTGTCTGCATCTTCGAGTATGACCGCAGGTTTGCCGTATACGGAGACGACTTTGTCTACTATGACTACAAGAACCCTGTGGACTTACCTGAGAGGATCGCCACACACAGCTTTGACATCGTCGTGGCAGATCCCCCCTATCTTTCGGAGGAATGTCTTAGGAAAATGGCGGAAACCATCAAGCTCCTGACACGGGGCAAGATCCTGCTATGCACAGGTGGGTGCTGGCTGACCACATACCCTGCGACCTCATTCCACTTACCTCCCTGCACCCGGGGGCTGAGGTGCTCCTGCCTCTCGGGGCCTGTTGAGAATTCTGTGGCACGATGCCCAGGAAGTGGGGTTTGGCACGGGGAGAGGGCGCCAGGAGTGCTATCTGTACACAGCAGTGTCAGTACTGGTAATATGTCTGGCTCAGCCTGTCTAGCTGATAAAAGAAATTTGCAACCTCTGGGGTTAAAGTGGATGTCAGAGGTCACAGAGCAAGATGTTAGATTTGGTTTACCAGAATTGAAGATGTTCTCACCAGTGAGGGAGGGGGATTATCCTGGTGTTTCAAAACCATGAACTGTAGGTCCCCCACTTCCAGGCGTAGCCCCTCGCTCCCCTAGTGCAGCGGGTGCCGAGGACGGACTGGAGGGAGACATGCAGTCATCAGCCAGAAGCTGGCACAAATGTATCCGTAGGAGTTTACACAATTAGATATTACTGAGAAAGGGGCCCCTAAATCCAAGTTGGAAAAAGTTTTTAGTAAAATTATCTCTTCTTGTTACTTTGTAGAATATAAGCAATTTTTTACAATTTCTAAGTATCTCAGCTTTTGTAGAGGCAGAAAAATTCTTGATAAAGGGAAAAATAGTAGGCACTTGGCAAAAATGTTGGAGGAAGTAAAAGGATAGAAGCAGTGAGTTTCCCCCTATTGCTGAGTGGGACTGTCAGCTCACTGCTCCTGCCCCGGCCAGCGCGGCGCTGAGGCTTGTCTGGTGGTTCTCTTCAGGTGCTGTCATGGAGGCGGCGGCAGCAAAGCTGCTTGGAGTGAAGATGTGCAAGTTTATTCCAGAACACACTCGCACCCTGGGAAACGAGTTTCGCTGTTTCGTGAATTATGACTCCGGGCTGGACCGTGGTCTGTCAGTGCAGCTCCCAGTGCAAGGACCCAAGTGACATTTCCTCTCTGAAAAACTACCACCTCCCCAGTCATTTTCGAGGTAAAGACATTATGATTTCCTTAGGATGTCCCTGGAGCTCAGGGTGCTTTTGCCAATTTGAGTCTGTGGAATTATATCTGGAGGAACTTTTAGACCTCATCTAGTCTGCTCTCCTCACTTAACACAGGTAAAGAGCAGTAGTAGTGACCAGCCAAGGGGTTGTAGTTGAATATGCAGTTTGTGTCCAGAAGAGGGAGGGCACGTGCCCAGTAAATATTTGTTAAATGAGTTCCATTCAGAGAGAAAGTGCAAATAAAGGTTACCTTTCTGGATCTTGGCAGGGAAAGTTGATTCTTCCATTGGGAATGTGCTGCCTGTTAACAGCTAAAGTGAGCTAAGCTGATGAACACAGTTAATGGAACTGCAGTATTTTCCACATGCAATACATTTACTCTCCTTTGGCCAGTGCTCTGATGTTTGCACTATTTATATTTGCAGAGTGGCTGGAAAATGTTACACAGTAGTGGCAATGATTGAAATAATTACCGAAGGTTTGAAAGGCAGTTTTTCTTTTTTGTTGACCTGAACCCTTCTGAAAGGTTCAGTTATACCAGTATATCTAGTGGTGTATTCCAGATATACCACCACTAGGCTTACCTTATGTTGTTATTTTCAGAGGTTGAGCAGGGAAGTAACGTTCACCCCAAGCTGTATAGAACTACCCACAGGTTTCAGTTCTGAATATTTATTTGGAAAATATGAATTTTGCTCAGCACTGTTTTTCATGTACAACCTCTGTCAATATATAATACGAACTGGAAGTTCTCAGTAAAGCTTCCATTCAGATCAAACCAAGGCTGATGGTAAATGGGAAAGAGAGCATATAAACAGAGAGGCTGACTTCACAGTTGCTCTTAAAAACTTCAACCATAAAATTAAAACCTTAAACATCGTTTCCTCTAAGAACTAGTTGAGCCCATATAGCCGAGTCCAGAGAGAAAACACAGCCAGCATGCCCTTCACCTACCTACAGATGTTACATAAATCGAGTTAAGAAGGTCTCATGTTTACAAATACTTCTGGGGTTTAGCTGCAGTGCTAGAAGAGGCTCCACTCCTGCCTTCTGGAAACTGTAAGTCTGCCCACTTAATAGCTCCTGAAACCCTTAAAACTAGCCAGATACCTGGGAATCGGCACAGACCTCACATACCACACTCTGACCTCACTGCCTCTTTCCACAAACTGGCCCCTGACTTTGAAAAGCGAAAAACTTTCTACCTGTATAAATCACCTGTGGTGATTTATATCCTCATGAATAAAGTGAGACTCTGGTGAGCTGAGCTGCCCATAGGGAGGGCAGGTCCTGTCCAGGCGTGTCCACTGGTGACCAACTGAAGCAAGAGTCAGCCTACCTGAGCTTCTAAAAATTCCTGCTGAGGAAGTGAAAACAATGTTTATAAAATGTTTACAGGTCAGGTAAAAACAATATACTTGCTCAGAATGGCTAATATGAAAATACTTTGTTCCTGCCTCTATTGAAAATAGCTGAATAAACGGTTTACACTCTTTTTTAAAAAAGACTGCAAGTATCCGTTTGTCCTCTGAGGCTCACCCCTCCCGTGATCCTGGGGGCGAGGCGGGCCACCCCGCTCAGTCCCCATCACCTTCTGGCTGCCCTGCGCTCCTGCTCGAGGAAGTCCGGGGCGGCCCACCACGCGGTCTGGTCTGGTCCGGTCCACTGCTGGGCACATTTCCTCCGGCCCGGGGTCCGGGGTGGGCGGTCAGGGCCGGGCCGACTTGTCCAGGCTGGAGTTGGCGGCGTCCGTGTCCTTGTCTGGCCCGGGCACGCAGGTGCAGCCCACGGGCACGGTGACATACTCCTCGATGTAGACGGCGCGACCGCCCGCGCAGCCCGGGGTCCGGCGCAGGACCACCGCGGGCACGAGCACTGGGGCGCTGCGCAGGCGCACGTCCTCCTCCCCGCGTGGCCCGGTCAGGCAGCCCCGGCACAGGCAGTAGGCCTCGGGCAGGTACCGCGGGAAGCGGCCCGGGTCATAGGAGATCCTGCGGGGAGAGGGTGGCGCTGGGGCCTGGGCCACACTCCCTGAACCGCTCCCGGAGTCTACCGCACACCCCGAAAAGGGAGATGCCCCTCCTCAGCCCAGAGCCTGCAGCTCCTCCAAGGGTCCTGTGGCCTCCTACTCCGAGCCGCCAGACCCGTTCAGGAGGCCCAGACAGGTCCCTCTGTCCGTCAAGGTCCACGCACCCCCCTCTCCGTGGGAAGGGGCTGAGTGACACAGGGAGGGGGGCAGGCAGGCCGGGACCTGGAAAGTGAATGAGACCCTAACCCTGACCACTCCATGTTCCTCCAAGTTGCCCTACTTTCTGGTCAGATGCCAAAATCCAAGTGTCAGCAGCCCATGACAGGCCTGCAGCTGCCGGCGGACTCTGACCCCACCTTCCTGAAACCAGGAGGTCACTGGTGGGGACCAGCACTCCTCCCTAACATCCCCCACGTCACAAGCTTACCATGACCCGACTCTCATCGCTGTTCATCTGCCCTCTTCTAGAGCTGAGCCCTTGTGATCCTGAAGTCTCAAGAGTCACAGCTGTGACCTCTGACCTCATGGGGGACACACTGTATGCTGGTCACGCCCGGGAAGGCCTCGGAATTCTAGCCCCGCGGGAGCACAGAACAGAAATGAACCAAACGCGATCAGCCCGAGGGGACCTCTGTGGACTGGTCTTCCCTGGCCTGCACTGCCTGGGACTGCCGGGCAGCAGCTGAATTAAGAAGTGTCCAGCCAAAAAGGACCTTCACACAACCAGTTATGGAAGCACAGATGCGGGAAGGCACATGATGGGTGACAGGGTGGGGAGGTAGAACCTGACCGGCTGTCAGTGTTGGAGGCAGGAGACCGTGTCAGCCAGGCTAACTGCCCACGGCCTGGGGGCAGCCATGGCCCCTGACTTGAAGGGAGGTCCGTGGCTCGCTTCCTCCTTTGGGTCCAGCAGCTTTAGACACTAATGGAGCAGATGACTGAGCAGGAAGACCCAGAAATGGCATCTTGGCAGCAACAAGTCCACCTGATGACGCTGAGTATAAGCCACTTAGACAACAGGAAAGAGCTACGACGGTCTGTGTGGGGTGATCTGTGGCCCCAGGGAAGGAGCAGAAGGACATGTCAGAGTCCTTGGCCACCACATGGATGTGGGGATAAGGTCAGGAAAGGTCAGGTGACCAAGACAGGCATTACAATGGAGAGGGAGAGCCAACTCAGGCATAGACCACCCCTCCGCCACCCCCAGTTCCCTTCTCATTGCTCTGGGGGGTGGGGACAGAAATCTGTTGAGTTGAACAGGAAGAGGGCGGCAGGGCCGGCTGGCAAACACCCTTGTCTGCCCCAGGACCTCAGATCCACACCAAGCCCATCCAGCGTGCACACACAGGGCTGACAACATGTTATGAGCACTTACTGTCAGTCCTGCCTTTGCAAGAGCTTTACTTTTCCAGCTCTCCAAGCCCTGAACCACCTCATTCCCATCCTTCAATGAGGGCACAGCCCCCCCCCGGAACCCCTCCAGGCAGGAGTGGGGGTCATGTCAGGAAGAACCCCAGCTCCTCCATTTTGCTTCCAAAGGCTTCCACAACCTGCTCCTGCCGCGTACCTCCCTGAGCTTGGGCGGACACCCCGGTCCCACAGTGGGACGCCTGGTGGGGGCCGCAGCTGAGCTTTTGCTCAAGGTGAACTCTCTCCCAAACTAATCTCATTTCTTAAGGTCCAGTGCCAAGTCTTGAGTTTTCAGACTGCCTTAGTGAAAGTTAACCTTCACTTTCCCCATATTCCTACAACACTTGGGGCCTCTCAGATACAACTGCACCTTTTCCTCCCCTTCCCCTGGGAGGGAAAGGTAAGGGCTGCACCTGTCCTCCTCTCTTGCTCCAGCAAGCCCACCCAGTGCCGCACAGCAGATGGTGAGAGGGTGGGTCTGACTCGACCCCTCAGCTTCCTGTCATTCACACCTTAACTTAGCATTAGAAAGACAAGAAATTTATTATAATATCTCTGCTCACATTGAACAAATACCTGAGTGCCAGGGATGTTTCAGGCAGTAGGAATACAGATTAAATAATACAGTCATCTGTTGTCCAAGGACTCACCCTCTCCGGGATAAATGTACAAAGAAAGAGTTAACCCAGCCATGGCAGCACGGGCAGCTTCCTGCCAAAGTGGAGCCCGGGTGGATTTGTGGAGCCCGGGTGGATTGGTCCAGATGGAGGGGAGGAAGGGCCTCTGGGCAGAGGTCAGAGCCTAGACGGGACCACCAGTTAGGAGGTGCCACCCAGGAGAACTGGTGTGGCTGGAGCCCTCTGTGGAGGGTCTGACCCCGAAGGCAGCAGGATGTTAGAGGAAGAAGTGACCCAATCTCCTGGAGCTTAGGTCTCTTGGGGTACAGAGTGGAAGACAGTCTGGAGCCCAGGAGAGATCTTGGCTGAAGAGGGAGATTTTGACATTATTAGCATATGAATAGTAGTTAAATAAGATCATTCATGGAAGTGTAGACAGAAACTCAACAGGTTTCATTCCAATAAGGAAAAGAGGCAGGGCAGTTAAATATTAACAGAGCCTTGAGAAACCACCAGCAAAATGAAAAGGCAGCCCACTGAACAGGAGAAAATATTTGCAAACCATATGTAAGGAGATAATACACAAGATACACAAAGAACTCGCGTAACTCAATACCAAAAAATAAAAATGTGATTTAAAATGGGTACAAGACCTAAACAGACATTTTCCCAAAGAAGGCATATAGATGTCCAACAGGCACATGGACAGATGTTCACCATCACTAGTTATTAGAGAAACGCAAATTGAAACCACAGTGAGATGTCACATCTGAAAGAATAGCGGTCATCAGGAGGACAAGAAATAAGTATTGCTGAGGACACGGAGTAAAGGGAAGCTTTGTGTACACTTGGTCAGAGTGTAAATTGGTGCAGACACTCTGGAAAATAATACGGAGATTCCTCAAAAAAGTAACAAAAGAACTACTATATAATAGAGCAATTCCACTGCTGGGTATTTATCCAATGCAAACAAATCACCACCTTTAAAGACATGATCACTGCAGCATTATTTACAACAGCCAAGACATGGCAACAACCTAAGTGACCGCCAGTGGATGAATGGACAGAGAAAATGTGGTATATGTACAATGGAATGTCATTCAGCCATGATCAAGAATGAAATCTTGCCATTTCCAACAACATGGATAGAACTTGAAGCATTATGCTAAGTGAAGTCAGAGAGAGGACGATAAACACTGTGTGATCTCACTAATATGTGACATCTAAACAAAACAATCATAGATACAGAGAACTGACCAGTGTTTGCCAGGGCAGGGAGTAGACGGTGGCCAAAATGGTAATGGGAGTCCACGGTACAGATTTCTGGTTATAAGTTGTGGGGATGTACAGTACAGCATGAGGACTAGCTAACATGCTGTGGCATACTTACGAGTTGCTAACAGTAAACTCTTAGAGGAGTCCCTTGGAGGTCAAACCAGTTAATCCTAAAGGAAAGAGAAAGTTGCTCAGTCGAGTCCAGTGGAATTCTGCAGGCCAGAATACTGGAGTGGCCTAGAGGACAACATAGGCAAAACACCCTCCGACATAAATCACAGCAGGATCCTCTATGACCTACCTTCCAGAGTAATGGAAATAAAAGCAAAAATAAACAAATGTGACCTAATTAAAAGCTTCTGCACAACAAAGGAAACTATAAGCAAGGTGAAAAGATAGCCTTCAGAATGGGAGAAAATAATAGCAAGCGAAGCAACTGACAAAAACTTAATCTCAAAAATATACAAGCAGCTCACGCAGCTCAATACCAGAAAAATAAACGACCCAATCAAAAAATGGGCCAAAGAACAAAACAGACATTTCTCCAAAGACATACAGATGGCTAACAAACACATGAAAAGATGCTCAACATCACTCATTATCAGAGAAATGCAAATCAAAACCACAATGAGGTACCATTTCATGCCAGTCAGAATGGCTGCGATCCAAAAGTCTACAAACAATAAATGCTGGAGAGGGTGTGGAGAAAAGGGAACCCTCTTACACTGTTGATGGGAATGCAAACTAGTACAGCCACTATGGAGAACAGTATGGAGATTCCTTTAAAAACTGGAAATAGAACTGCCATACGACCCAGCAGTCCCATTGCTGAGCATACACACTGAGGAAACCAGAAGTGAAAGAGACGTGTACCCCAGTGTTCACTGCAGCACTGTTTACAATAGCTAGGACATGGAAGCAACCTAGATGTCCATCAGCAGACAAATGGATAAGAAAGGCGTGGTACATACACACAATGGAATATTACTCAGCTATTAAAAAGAATGTATCAGTTCTAATGAGGTGGATGAAATTGGAGCCTATTATACAGAGTGAAGTCAGAAAGAAAAACACCAATACAGTATATTAATGCATATATATGGAATTTAGAAAGATGGTAAAGATGACCCTATATGCGAAAGAGCAAGAGACACAGAGATAAAAGAATAGACTTTTGGACTCTGGGAGAAGGCGAGGATGGGATGATTTGAGAGAACAGCACTGAAACATGTATATTACCATATGTGAAACAGATCGCCAGTCCAGATTCAAAGATGAAACAGGGCTCTCAGGGCTGGTGTGCTGGGACAAACCTGAGGGATGGGATGGGGAGGGAGGTGGGAGGGGGTTCAGGATGGGGACATATGTACATCCATGGCCGACTGATGTCAATGTGTGGCAAAAACCACTACAATATTGCAATGTAATTAGCCTCCAATTAAAATTAATTAATTAATTAGAATACTGGTGTGGGTAGCCTTTCCCTTCTCCAGGGGATCTTCCCAACCCAGGGATCAAAACCAGGTCTCCTGCATTGCAGGTGGATTCTTTACCTGCTGAGCCACAAGGGAAGCCCAAGAATTCTGGAGTGGGTAGCCTATCCCTTCCCCAGCAGATCTTCCCGACCCAGGAATTGAACCAGGGTCTCCTGCATTGCAGGCGGATTCTTTACCAGCTCAACTACTAGGGAAGCCATCCTAAAATAAATCAGCCTTGAATATTCATTGGAAGGACTGATGCTGAAGCCCCAATTCTTTGGCCACCTGATGGGAAGAGCTGACTCACTGGAAAAGACCCTGATGCTGGGAAAGACTGAAGGGAGGAGGAGGAGGAGGAGGCAACAGAGGATGCGATGGTCGGATAGCATCAACAATTCAATGGACATGAGTCTGAGCAAACTCTAGCAGATACTGATTTATCATGGTGATCATTTTGTTACATATGCAGATATTGAATCATTATACTGTACAAATATAACTAACACAACCTGTCGATTGTATCTCAACAAACTAAGAGCCTGAGCAGACAGACTAAGTGCCAGAGCACTGCTGACATGGTTTACACCTCCAGATTGGTTGGGTGCAGTAAGGAACCAAGTCCCTATTAACAAGTGTTTTCATTTGGATGAGAAATTATATGATTGCTTAAAATAACATCAAACCCTTAGAGAGGGACATTAAACAAAACAACACTCCAGTGTTGTTTCAAAGTGTCAAAAAGTTCCACAACAGACAAAGGATGGAGGGACCGTCACAGACTGAGGGCCCTGAGCTGCCCCAAGACTGGACTCCAGGCAGTAAAGAGGCACCGACAGGACCCTCTGCCAGTCACAGGCCAGAACACAGCACCGCCTCCACACACGTCCTCATCGTGCTGAGCAGTGATGCTGACGTCTGGGCAGGGGGCACGGGATTTCCTTGTGCTAGTTTCACAGGTTCTTCTGTTACTTTGAAATTATTTCAAAGCATAGGATTAAATAATAAGAGAAAACATTTTTAAGTTTTAAAAATATGAGACAATCAAGAAAATCTGAACCAGACTATTTGAAGATATTAAGGAAGTATTCACTTTGAGGTGTATTAATGGTACTGTGGTTTTGTTGACAGAGTCCTTACCTTTTAGAGAAACTACCAAACTTGCTAGTGTGTTCACATGCATGCGCGCCTACACACACACACACACTACCAAACTTGTGTGTTCACATGCATGCGCACCTACACACACACACACACGCACGCACACACACAGTGACCATGTGCCTCTGAACCTGACCCTGTCAGCCAGGGGTCAGGACACACCCGCACAGGCCCCGAGGGAGGCCCAGCGATGAGGTGAGGACAGAGAACTGCTGGGAAGGAGCAGCACACCTGGGGGGATGGCCATGCGTGTGTGGGTGCACACGTGTGTGCAGGAAGTGGGGCAGCGACCTGTAAGAAATCTGTGAGGTAGCAGGAGCCCTGAAGCCCAGAGCAGAGTCTGGAGTTCCAGCCCTGGGAGCCACGAGGGGCTGTGAGTGGCAGACAGGCTCAGGGTGACACGGGGGTGCTCAGGCAGTGTGGACACTGCCACAGGAGGGACAGAACCGGCCTGGCAGAGGCCCTGCACAGCTTCCGCATTTGTGACCTGAGTCTGACCTCAGGTCAAAAGATCCCTTTCACAGCTGGGGTTTGTCTTTCGAAACGGGTGACAGTCCCCATGTCACTGGCTAGTGGGCCTGACAGCTGCTTGGATGCAGCGACAGGTCAGAAGCCTCATCCAACTAAAACTATCCACCCCTCTCCCACCAGTCAGCCTTGGGGACGTGCTGGCCAAGGCGCTGGGACAAGACCCCCGCCCATCGTGCAGCATCTGGGTTCACTGCCGGGGTTTCTCTCAAAACACAGAGATGCTGCCAAGGGAGGGGGTGCCATGCATCCATGCCATGGCACCCAGCACTGGGGGGCCTGTGGGGACCACAGAGGGGGGAAGGGAGGGACCCAGACACCTCGGGATGCAGGACAGATGCACGTTCAGGCCGATCCCCCCCCCCCCAACCTCCTGCCTTAAGATCCCAGAAAGACCCTCGACTGGAGGACTTTGTGAAGAACACTGCCATCAAGAGCCACCAGAGAGGTTGTCCCTGTCACCAACAAGGACACACCACGGAGTGGCCCTGTGTGCATGCCCGCCTAGGGGAACGGGAACCGGGCCAGGTCTCCTCTGGCTGGGACCCACATGTGAAGCTTGGCCGGAGGCAGTGACAGCTGGCCGGCTTAATCCAGGAACAAAGGCTGTGAGGGGGGGGATGGAAACCGAGCCCAGAGGAATGTGGGTGACGGCAGGGCCAGGAAAAGCTGCCGGGCCCGGGCAGTAGGAAACAATTTG
The DNA here is from genome assembly GCA_006410935.1 of Redunca redunca. Classification (NCBI taxonomy): domain Eukaryota; kingdom Metazoa; phylum Chordata; class Mammalia; order Artiodactyla; family Bovidae; genus Redunca; species Redunca redunca. The sequence goes on from SJYQ01007125.1 coordinate 213,020, forward strand.
AAGCAGCTCACGAGGACGGTGAGCAGGTCGAGGACAGAGCTGCCGAGTCGGTGCACAAACCCACCCTCCCTCTTTGCAAAACACAAACTAGTCCACGAACAGCAGAGGCTGTGGGATCGTCTCTTCCACGTCAGTCAGTCTCAAGACCCCAGACCCCAAAGCCAGGAAGCACTGGAGGAAGTGGCCTCAACAGCCCGGGGTCCCCAGATGCCAAGGTCAACAGACTTTCTTAAAGTGGCGGCCTGGAATGAGGGTCCTGAACCTACAGTTTCATTCCGACCTGGTTACCAACCAGCAACAGGGGCACGTCACCCCCACTGGTTCTCAGCAAAGTGGAGGTCCCCCAGCTTCCTGAAGGCAGGACTGATAAAGTGACATTTTTATCAATGTTTTCTGCTTAAAAAAGATGGCTGTAATCCCGAGGTTACAAGGTATCAGAGACTCTGCCCAAAGTAATCTGTCAAGTCAGTGCAGTTCTTGTCAATTTCTCTTAAAACNAGGTGCAAAGACGCAAGGGCTGAGAGCGGGTGGGCCGGTGCTGCCCCCTAGCGGCCACCCCTGGGAGCCCTGCTCCTGCCCATGGGCACCTGGGCCCTGGGTGCCTGAACACGGATCTGACCCTGCACTAGGGGAGGGAGGTCACAGAGACAAAGCTAAGTAGGGAGACTAAGAAGGGGGAGGGCTGTCTCCAGCATCAGGCTCTTCACCTCTCTACTTCTCTAATTAATATTCTTTTACCGGGACTTCCCTGGCGATCCAGTGGCTAAAACTCCATGCTTCCAGTGCAGGGGACCTGGGTTCAATCCCTGGTTGAACTAGACTCCACACACCACTACTAAGACCCTGCACAGCCAAATAAATATGAAAATAAAAAAATATTCTTTACAATTCTTTTACAATGAAGAAAAAACGATGTCCAGGGCATAGCCCTGGGCAGTAGATTCCATGAGGGGGGCACTGCGAGGAGGGCGGCTGACGTGGGGTCGGGGGTGGGGGGACAGAGCGCCTGATTCAACCTCCTGAAACCGACATCACCAAACACCCACCGAGGGGCTCATGGCAATGAGGGTAACCCCTGTGGGCATCCTGCTGGCCTGGCTGGGACAGGGCTGATTCCCTCCACAAGCTGTTGCTGCTCCGCCCCTGCTCCTCAGTCACCTGCACAGAGTTTGGGGTGCAGAGAGCAGAGCCAACTTAGTTCTCTTGGGAAAATGCCACTTTGCTGCCGCCCCCTAACCCTGGGACGCCCGTGCAGGTCCCCCAGGCAGGCTCATCCCCACGGCCCCACAGACGGCGGTCCCCACCCCTCCCATCAGGTCCTCGGCCTCCCCTCCTGGTCCGCCCCCTCCTCCCTGTCCTGCTGCTTTCTCCCTCCGTTTATTCCTGAGCTGCTGCTGTGATCCATGGCTTGTCTGCTACAGAATAAACGCAGGTGTGGTAGCTTAAAGGTCCAGGAGGAATCAACAAAGAAAAGTAGCAAAGCCTAAAAATATAAACCCCAAAGGAAAGTTATCTTTAGACTACTACCCAAAATTGAGGAATATAAACAAGTAAACATTACACAGTGTGTTGAAGGGTATTTATCTTTGGGGAGTCAATACAGCAATGTGTATCTTTAAACCCTAATAAACCTGTGTTCTTACAATAGGTTCCTTAACATGTCAGTGTGGCTTAAAAATATCTATTGAGCAACCACACTGATTTTATTTTTGTCATATTTGTTTCTAAGCTTAAGAGAAATAAACAGGATGCCACAAAGTAAATGAGAAAATATTTTTCTATTCTGGAGGCTGAATGTTGCTTTTCTAAGAGCCCATGGGTGGGAGCACAGTGGGGGAACAGTGGCCTCTGCACCTGTGTCCTGGCTGGGCCCCCCGCCCCGCACACCCAGGCTATGGGTTCCAGGGGTCTGACCTCCGTGCAGCCTGTGAGAGCACACGGTTCCCTCCGAGCCAAGGCTCTTGAGAAATGGGCGGCTGTCATGACCCACTGAAGCTTCATTTCTCCAGTATCTGCTCTTTCCTCATGACTAGTAAATTTCCCTTTCTGCTTTCCACTGTAAAATTCAGATGCTTTGCCCAACCCACACTCCTGTTTTTGGAGCTTGGCCACGATGGTGGAGCAGGAAGACCACGAGCTCATATCCTCTCACAGACACACCAAAATGACAAACATTTACACCAAAATGACCAACATTTACAGAGCAACTACTGATAACATAGACCAGAACCTACCAGGAAAGATGCTCTATGATTGAAGATAATGACACGCAGGCTATACACAGAAGAAGATACTATACACAGAAAATCCTAAAGACACTACCAGAAAACTACTAGACTCTGTGAATTTGGTCAAGTGTCAGTCTACAGGGCTTCCCAGGTGACTCAATGGTAATAAATTGGCCTGCCAATGGAAGAGATGCAGGTTCAATCCCTGGGTTGGGAATATCCCACATGCCTCAGGGCCACAACTCCTGAGTCTGTGCTCTAGAGCCCGGGAACCACAACTACTGAGCCCATGCACCCTAGAGCCCTCCCTCCGCAACAAGAGAAGCCACCGCAATAAGAAGCCCACACACTGCAACTACGGAGTAGCCCCATCGTCACAGCCAGAGAAAAAGCCTGGGCAGCAGTGAAAACTCAGCACAACCAAAATTTTACAAAATAATAACTAAACAAAAATTTTTAAAGTTTCAGGATACAAAATATACATTCCTATACTCTAGATGGGGAAACAATGGAAACAGTGACAGACTACTTTTGGGGGCTCCAAAGTCACTGCAGATGGTGACTGCAGCCATGAAATTAAAAGACACTCGCTCCTTGGAAGAAAAGCCATGACAAACCTAGAAAGCATGTGAACAAGCAGACATATTTTGCCAACAAAGCTCCACCTAGTCAGAGCTATGGTTTTTCCAATAGTCATGTATGGATGTGAGATAGTTGGACTATAAAGAAAGCTGAGTGCCAAAGAATTGATGCTTTTGAACTGTGGTGTTGAAGAAGACTCTTGAGAGTCCCTTGGACTGCAAGGAGATCAAACCAGTCAATCCTAAAGGAAATCAGACCTGAATATTCATTGGAAGGACTGATGCTAAAGCTCCAATACTATGGTCACCTGATGCAAAGAACTGACTCATTAGAAAAGACCCTGATGCTGGGAAAGATTGAAGGCAGGAGAAGGGGAAACAGAGGAAGAGATGGTTGGATGGAATCACCAACTCAATGGACATGAATTTGAGCAAGCTCCAGGAGATCGTGATGGACAAGGAAGCCTGGTGTGCTGCAGTCCATGGGGCTGCTAAGAGTCAGACACGACTGAACAACTGAACTGACTGATACTCTAACTAAACAAAAGATCAGAAAGAGAAATTCAAGCAACAATCCCATTTACCATCTCATCAAAAAAGAATAAAATACCTAGGAGTAAACCTACCTAAGGAGGCAAAAAACCTGTACTCTGAAAACTATATGATGCTGAGGAAGGAAATAGAAGATGATACAAACAGATGGAAAGACAGAACATGTTCTTGATTGGAAGAGTATTTTTTAGATAACCATACTATCTACCTAAGGTAATATAGAGATTCAATGCAACCCCTATCAAATTACCAATGGTATTTTTCATAGAACTGGAACAAGAAATTTTTAAAATTCACATGGAAATACAAAAAAACTCACTCTTGAGAAAGAAAAACAAAGCTGTAATAATCACACTCCCTGACTTCAGACTATACTACAAAGCTACTGTAATCAAAACAGTATGGTATTGGCACAAAAACAGACATATAGCTCAATGGAACAGGGCAGAGAACCCAGAAACAGACCCACACACCTATGATCAACTCATCTACAACAAAGGAGGCAAGAATACACAATGGTGAAAAGACAGTCTGTTCAATAAGCACTGCTGGGAAAGCATGTAAAAGAATTAAATTAGAACATTCTCTAATTCCATACACAAAAATACATTCAAAATGGATTATTAAGTACCTAAATATGTCCGACTCTTTGCAACCCCGTGGACTGCAGCCCACCAGGCTCTTCCGTCCATGGGATTCTCCAGGCAAGAACACCAGAGTGGGTTGCCATTTCCTTCTCCAGGGGATCTTCCTGATCCAGGGGTCGAACCCAGGTCTCCCACGTTGCAGGCAGATGATTTAACCTCTGAGCCACCAGGGAAGCCCCCAAATGTAAGGCCAGATACTACAAAACTCGTAGAGGAAAACACAGGAAAAACACTCTTTGACATAAATCACAGCGATATCTTTTTTAATCCCCCTCCTAGAGTAATGAAAATAATAACAAAAATAAACAAAAGGGACCTAGTTAAATTTAAAAGCTTATGCACAGCAAAGGAAGCAATAAACAACCCACAGAATGGGGGAAGATATTTGCAAACAACGCAACAAACAAGGGATTAATCTCCAAAATATACAAACATCTCAGATAGCTCCCCTTCATGGATCACAGCCTTGTCGTGATGAAGGGGCTTATGTAACTAAATGAAGCTTTGAGCCATGCCATGCAGGGCCACCCAAGATGGATGGGTCATGGTGGAGAGTTCTGACAAAACATGGTTCACTGGAGAAGGGAATGGCAAACCACTCCAGTATACTAGCCATGAGAACACCATGAACTGCGTAAGAAGACAAAAAGGTATGACACCAAAAGATAGTCAGAAGGTGTCCAATGTACTACTGGGGAAGAAGGGAGGACAACCACTAATAACTTCAGAAAGAATGAAGCAGCTGGGCCAAAGCAGAAATGACGCTCAGTTGTGGATGTGTAGATGCTGTAAAGAACAGTACTGCATTGGAACCTGGAATGTCAGGTCTATGGATCAAGGTAAACTGGACGTGGTCAAGCAGGAGATGGCAAGAGTAAACATTAAGATCTTACGAATCAGCGAACTAATATGGACTAGAATGGGTGAATTTAATACAGATGACCATTATATCTACTACTGTGGGCAAGAATCCCTTAGAAGAAATGGAGTAGCCCTTATAATCAACAAGAGAGTCCAAAATTCAGTACTTGGGTTCAACCTTACAAATGACAGAATGATCTCAGTTCGTATCCCAGGTAAACCATTCAGCATCACAGTAATCCAAGTCTATGCCCCAATCACTAATGCAAAGCAGCTGAAGTTGAACAGTTCTATGAAGATCAACAAGACCTTCTAGAACTAAAACCAAAAAAAGATCCTGGAATGCAAAAGTAGAGAGTCAAGAAATACCTGGAGTAACAGGCAAGTTTAGCCTTGGGAGTACAGAATGAAGCAGGGCAAAGGCTAACAGGATCCTGCCAAGAGAACACACTGATCATAGCAAACACTCTTTTTCAACAACACAAAAGATGACTTTACACACAGACATCACCATATGGTCAATACCAAAATCAGACTGATTACAGTCAGCAAAAACAAGACCTGGAGTTGACTATGAATCTTACCATCAGCTTCTCATAGCAAAACCACTAGGGAAACCCACTAAGCCAGTCAGGTACAACTTAAATCAAATCCCCTATGAATATGCAGTGGAGATAGGGAATAGATTCAAGGGATTAGATTTAGTAAACAAAATGCCTGAAGAACTATGGGCAGAGGTCCATGATACTGTATAGGAGGCAGAAAACAAAACCATCCCAAAGAAAAAAAAATGCAAGAAGGCAAAGTGGTTCTCTGAGGAGGCCTTACAAATAGAGGAAAGAAGAGAAACGAAAAGCAAGGGAGAAAGGGAACAGTATACCCAACTAAATGCAGAGTTCCAGAGAACAGCAAGAATAGACAAGAAGGCTTCTTCAATGTGAAGAAAACAACAGAAAGTGTAAGACTAAAGATCTCTTCAAGAAAACCAGAACTATCAAAGGAACATTACATCCAAAGATAGGCACAGTAAGGGACAGAAACAGTAAAGACCTAGTAGAGGCAGAAGTGATCAAGAGATGGAAAGAATACACAGAAGAACTGTACAAAAAAAGATCTTAATGACCCAAATAACCACCATGGTGTAGTCTCTCACTTGGAACCAGACATTCTGGAGTGTGAAGTNCCTAGTAGAGGCAGAAGTGATCAAGAGATGGAAAGAATACACAGAAGAACTGTACAAAAAAAGATCTTAATGACCCGAATAACCACCATGGTGTAGTCTCTCACTTGGAACCAGACATTCTGGAGTGTGAAGTCAAGTAGGCCTTAGGAAGCACTGCTGCCAACAAAGCTAGTGGAGGTGACGGCATTCCAGAAGAGGTATTTAAAATCCTAAAAGATGATGCCGTTAAAGTGCTGCACTCAATATGCCAGCAAATTTGGAAAACCTGGAAGTGGCCACAGGACTGCAAAAGTTCAATCCTCATCCCAGTTCCCAAGAAGGGCAGTACTAAATAATGGTCAAACCACTGGACAACTGCACTCATCTCCCATGCTAGTAAGGTAATGCTCAAAACCCTCCAAGCTGGGCTTCAGCATTAATGAACTGAGAACTTCCAGATGTTCAAGCTGCGTTTAGAAAAGGCAGAGGAACCAGAGGTCAAATTGCCAACATTTGCTGGATCATGGAGAAAGCAAGGGAATTCCAGAAAAAAATCTACTTCTGTTTCATTGACTATGCTAAAGCCTTTGACTGTGTGGATCAAAACAAATTGGAAAACTCTTAAAGAGATGGGAATATCAGACCATCTTACCTGTGTCCTGAGAAACCTGTATGCAGGTCGGGAAGCAACAGTTAGAACTCTGTATGGAACAACTGACTGGTTCAGGACTGAGATAGAAGTACAACAAGGCTGTTTATTGTCACCCTGTTTATTTAACTTATACACAGAGTGCATCATGTGAAATGCTGGGCTGGATGAGTTACAAGCTAGAATCAAGACTGCCAGAAGAAATATCAACCACCTCAGATATATGGATGATACCACTGTAATTGCAGAAAGTGACGAGTAACTAAAAAGAGCCTCTTGATGCAGGTGAAGGAGAACAATGAAAAAGCTGGCTTAAAACTCAGTGGTATTAAAAACACTAAGATCATGGCATCCAGTCCCATCACTTCATGGCAAATAGAAGGGGAAAAGGTGGAAGCAGTGACAGATTTCCTCTGCTTGGGCTCTAAAATCACTGCAGATCTAAGATCACTTCAGACAGCAGCCCTGAAGTTAGAAGACGACTGCTTCTAGGCAGGAAAGCTATGAGAAACATAGACACTGTGCTAAAAAGCAAAAATAATCACTTTGCCAACAAAGGTCCATATAGTCAAAGCTATGGTTTTTCCAAAGGTCATGTATGGATGTGAGAGCTAGACAATAAAGACAGCAAAGCACCGAAGAAATGATTATTTCGAACTGTGGTGCTGGAAAAGATTGAGCATTCCTTGGAATCAAGGAGATCAAACAAGTCAATCTTAAAGGAAATCAACCCTGAATACTCTTTGCAAGGGCTGATGCTGAAGCTCCAATACTTAGGCCACCTGATGTAAAAAGTTGACTCATTGGAAAAGACCCTGCTGATGCTGGGAAAGATTGAGGGCAGGAGGAGGAGGGCAATAGAGGATGAGATGGTTGGATGGGATCACTGATTCAATGGACATGAATTTCGGCAAACTCCAGGAGATGGTGAGGCACAGGGAAGTCTGGCGTGCTGTAGTTTATGGGGTTGCAAAGAGTCGGACACGTAACTTGGTGACTGAACAATAGATAGCTCAATATCAAAAAAACAAACAATCCAACCAAAAAATAAGCAGATCTACAAAGACATTTCTCCAAAGAAAACATACAGACAGCTTAAAAAGCACATCAGAAAATGCTCAACATCACTAATTATTCAATTCAGTTCAGTCGCTCGTCAAGTAGACTCTTTGTGACCCCATGGACTGCAGCACGCCAGGCTTCCCTGTCCATCACCAACTCCCGAAGCTTGCTCAAGCTCATGTCCATCGAGTTGGTGACGCTATCCAACCATCTCATTCTCTGTCATCCCCTTCTCCTCCCGCCTTCAATCTTTCCTAGCTTCAGGAGCATCAAGAATTATTTTCTAATAATAACTAATTATTAACAAAATGCAAGTTAAAACTTCAATGAGATCTCATACTGGTCAGAATGGTCATCACCAAAAAAACCTACAAATAATAAATGCTGGAGAGGGTGTGAAAAGGAGGGAACCCTCCTACACTGTTTGTGGGAATGTAAACTGGTGCAGCCACTGTGGTGAACAGTTTGGAGATTCCTTAAAAAACTAAAAACAGACCTACCATATGACTCAGCAATCCCACTCCTGGGCACATATCTGGAGAAAAACATAATTCAAAAAGATACATGCACCCCAATGTTCATAGCGGCACTATTAACAACAGCCAGGACATAGGAGCAAGCTAGATGTCCATCAACAGATGAATGGATAAAGGTGATGTGGTACATATATACAATGGAATATTACTCAGTCATAAAGAAAGAATAAATAATGCCATTTACAGCAACATGGATAGATCTAGAGACTGTCATATTGCGTGAAGTCAGACAGAGAAAGACAAATATGATATCACTTATATGTGGAATCTTAAACAAAAAAGGGTAGAAATGAACTTATTTACAAAACAAAAGTAGAGTCATGGATGTACAAAACAAACTTATGGTTACCAGAGGGAAAGGGTAGGGGGACAAATTGGGAAATTGAGGTTGACATGTACATGCTACTACATGTAAAATGGGCAACAAGGACCCAGGACCTACTGTACGATACAGGGAACCCTACTCAGTACTCTGTAAGAGCCTAAATAGGAAAAGAATCTGAGGAAGAACTGATAAATGTATATACATATATAAGTGAATCACTCTGCTGTACCCAGACTAACACAACACTGTTAAACCAACCACATGCTAATATAGAAAAGGTTCAGATGCTTTGCCCACCACTGCCCCACTCCAGCTTTTTTCAGGAGCTTGGCCGTGATGGTGGAGCAGGAAGACCCCAAGCTCACGTCCTCTCACAGGCACACCAAAATGACAAATACTTACAGAGCAACTATTGATAGCACAGACCAGAACCTACCAGGGAAGACCTTCTACAACTAAAGATGTAAAGAAGGAACAACGGTGACACCAGCCGGAAGGGCTGAGTCACAGCACAGCCAAGCCCCACACCCCTGGGGGGGCAGGGGGTGAGCAACCAACAAACGGGGGGACAACTACATTGCAGAGGTTCCCCCACTCAAGGAACAAGAGGTCTGAGCCCATTCCGGGCCCCCCAGCCTGGGGATCCTGCGCCAGGAAAATGCGCGCCTGGAATGTTTGGCTTTAAAGGCCAGTAGGCTTACATCAGGGCATCCCTGAGGGCCCGGGGCAGGAGCAGTAATCTGAGAGAAGCCCAGGTCAGCCCCACTGCTGATTCTGGTGAGTCTCCCAGGATGCTGGGGACTGAAGCTCCTGGGGGCCACAGTCACGGGCATGGCCATTCCTTGGAGCTCCTTCCACCACGTGGACAATGGTGCTGGCACACGCCACCGTGGATCCTCTCCAGTGTGTCACCTGGCCCTGCCCTGGCCACCGCCTGAGGCCCCAGTACCAGGACTCCTCAAGCAGAAACACATCCCCATCTGCCAGCAGACAGGCTGCCCTAAGACCCCTGGGTCCACAGCCCCCCTAGACTCACCAGTGAGCCGGCAACCAAGCCCAGAACCCCTGGACCTGGCGGTGCCCTCAGGACAGTGCCAGTCACCAGCGGGCTGACACCAGCTCCAGGGTCCTAGGGCCCGGCAGCCAGGGAGCCCAGGACCCAGCCCCCCAAACCCTGGGCCCCCGCCAGCCCCAGGACCACAGAAGCCCCGAGGTCTGCCGTGGCAGGACACAGCCCACCCAATGCCAGTCCTGAGATGCCTGGGCCACTCGGCCAGCTGCCCCACCCTCCCACCAGCAGGCTGGCACCAGCCCAGGTCCCTAAGGCCTGGCACCATTGATCTGGGACCTGGCTCTACCCATCACTAAGCCAGCATTTGCCCCAGGCCCCACCCCACGCTCCAGTCCCCCCTCTACCCCCAAGCCACCATGAGCTCTACACATCTTGGACCCCTCAGCCAGTCCCCCAGGATCCAGCATCACTCATCAGCAGGCCGGCACTGGCTCTGGGACACCCTGAAACCTGCAGCAGCTGTATTAAGATCCCAGCCCCGTCCCCCAGCAGCTGACACAAGATCCAGAAACACTGGCCCCAGAGCAGCCCACCGTGGAATTGCTCCCCGCCAACCCCGCCATGGGCCAGCACTGTCCCTGGGACCCCCAGGCCCTGTAGCCATCCTCCTTGTGACCAGCCCACAGTGGCCAGCAGCCTCCACACAAGACAAGGCCTAGTACCAGAGCCAGCTGTACCAGGGCCCCAAAATGCCTCCCAGACTACCCACGGCAGTCAGCCCACCACAACAGAAAGACACAGGCAGCCCACATAGGGTTTACTACAACATACGGCTCTGGTGACCAGAGGGGACCTGTGTGCTACAAGAAGCCACTTCTCCAAGGTCAGGACACACAGCCAACCTACCAGGTACATGGAAATAAAAACAGCTAACGAGGCAAAACGAGGCAACAGAGGAACACGTTCCAAGGTGAGGAACAAGTTAAGAAAACCCAGAAGCACTAGGTGAAATGGAGGCAGGCAGTCTACTTAATAAAGATTTCAAGGTGGGACTTCCCCGGTGGTCCAGTGGTTAAGAATCCACCTGCCAATGCAGGGGACATGAGTTCAGTCCTTGGTCAGGGAACCAAGATCCCACATGCCATGCAATGTGACCAAAAAACAACAAAGAAGAAGAAATTTTAAAATACTCGGATACAAATGAAAACAAAAGGCCAATGATTCAAAATTGATGGGATGCAGCAAAAAACAGTTCTAAAAAAATAAGACAGGACACCACAAAACTCTAAGAAGAGAATACAGGCAAAACATTATCTGACATAAATCTTGCCAATGTGTTCTTAGGTTGGTCCGCCAAGGCAACAGAAATAAAAGCAAAAATAAATAAATGAGACCTAATCAAACTTACAAGGTTTTACTTTTAAAATCCTTTTTCATTTTAAAAAGCTTTTAAATGAAAGGCTACCTACAAAAGGACTGGGAGAAAATATTTGCAAATAATGCAACCAATAAGGGTTTAATTTCCAAAACACACAAACAGCTCATACAACTCAATAACAGAAAACCAAAATACCCTATTAAAAAAGTGGGCAGAACACCTTAAAAAGGCATTTTCCCAAAAAAGATATACAGAAGGCCAAAAGGTACATAAGAGATTCTCAACACTGATTACTAAAGAAATGAAATCAAAACCACTCAGACCAGTCAGAATGGACATTATTAAAAAGCCTATGAATAACATGCTAGGGAGGATGTGGAAAAGATGGAACCCTCCTACACTGTTGGTGGGAATGTAAACTGGTACAGCCACTGTGCAGAACAGTATGGAGGTTCCTTAGAACACTAAAAATAGAGCTATCATATGACCCAGCAATCCCACTCCTGGGCATGTATCTGGAAAAGACGAAAACTCCAATTCTAAAAGATACATGCACCCCAATACTCACTGCAGCACTATTTACAACAGCCAGGACATGGAAGCAACACAGATGTCCATCAACAGAAGAATGGATAAAGAAGATGTGGTACGTATGTACAATGGAATACTACTCAGCCATGAAAAATAATGAAATAATGTCGTTTGCAGCAACATGAATGGACCAAGAGGCAATCAGACAGAAAAACAAATACCATATGATACCACTAAAATGTGGAATCCAAAATGTCACACAAACGAATTTATTTACAAAACAGAAACAGACTCCCAGACACAGAAAATAAACCTGCAGTTAACAAGAGAGATAGGGGGAGGACAGGTTAGGAGTTTGGGATTAGTAGATACACACTACAGCATATTAAAATGTATAAAAAACATGGCCCTACACTACAGCACAGGAACTATATTCAATATCCATAATAAATCACAATGGAAAAGGATATGAAAATATATATATATACACACACACACTGCTGCCAAGTCGCTTCAGTCTTGTCCAACTCTGTGTGACCCCATAGACGGAAGCCCATGAGGCTCCCCCGTCCCTGGGATTCTCCAGACAAGAACACTGGAGTGGGTTGCCATTTCCTTCTCCAACGCATGAAAGTGAAAAGTGAAAGTGAAGACGCTCAGTCGTGTCCGACTCTTTGCGACCCCATGGACTGCAGCCTACCAGGCTCCTCCGTCCATGGGATATTCCAGGCAAGAGCACTGGAGTGGGTTGCCACTGCCTTCTAGAGTTACACTATTACAATCATTGATCATATATTGAACTACACATTTGATCAACTACTTCAAGTCTAGTTATCACTTCTGTTGAAGGCTCAGTCATATACCTGGTAATACAAGAAATAATAATCTTGTGAAACAAGCAAAATATAAATGTATAGTTAACATTAGCGGAATTAAAAGTAAATATTTTAGCCATGAGCCTCCCACACCAGTTTTGTTTTGTTTTGTTTTAAGATTGTCAAGACTAGGGAATAGGTCACTTAGAGCAGAAATCTGATTTTTCATGTGCTTCAAATGTGTTATACATGTATATCTGAATCACTTTGCTATATACCAGAGGCCAACACAACATTGTAGTCAAAACTACACTTCAATTAAAAATGAAAAAAGGAGCTTCTCTGGTAGTCCAACTGGTTAAGAATCTGCCTTGCAATGCAAGGGACACTGGTTCAATTCCTGGTCCAAGAAGATCCCACATGCCTTGGGGCAACTGAGCTCATGTGCCACAATTAACGAGCCCAGGCTCTGGAGCCCACGTGCCTATGATCCACAACAAGAGAAGCCCCTGCAATGAGAAGCCCTCACACCACAACCAGAGAGCAGCCCCTGCTTGCTGGAGCTGACAGCTGGAGAAAGCCCTCACGTAGCAGCAAAAAGCCAGCACAGCCAAAAATTTAAAAAATAAATATTAAATTAAAAAAAAATACCTAAGGGCATTTGAACAAAAAGTATGAAGACTATTTCAATAAATCTTTTTTAAAAATTAAATGAAAAACAGTTTTAGGAGGAAAGTTTATAGTGATACACACTCAAGAAACAAGAAAAATCTCAAACAACCTAACCTTGCACCTAAATGAACTAGAAAAAGTAAGAACAAAACCCAAAGTTAGTAGAAGATAAAATCAGAGCAGAAATAAATGACATTGAGACAAAAAAATAAGAAAATAAAAAGATCTATAAAACTAAGAGTTGGTTCTTTGAAAAGATAAAGTTGATAAGTCTTTATCCAGAGTCATCTAAAGAGATTTTGGTTAAAACCAAAAATGAAAAAGTTACAATTGATACCACAGAAATACAAAGGATCATAAAAGACTATTACAAACAACTAAATATCAATAAAATAGCAAAGCTAGGAGAAATGGACAAATTCCTAGAAATGTACAATCTCCCAAGACTTAACAAGGAAGAAACAGAAAATATGAACAGACCAATTACCAGTAATCAAATTGAATCAATAACTTTAAAAAACACCCAACAAACAAAAGTGCAGAACCAGATGGCTTCATGGGTGAATTCCAGCAAACATTTACAGAAGAGTTGATCATTCTGAAGACTATTAAAAAAAAACAAAACAGAAGAAGAATACATCTGAACTCATTCTACAATGCCAGAATCACCCTGATACCAAAACTAGATAAGGATATCATACAAAAATGAAAATTACAGGTCAACATCACTTGATGAACACATGCAAAAATCCTCAACAAAATATTAACATACCACACTGATTCCAATAATACACTAAGACCATACACCATGATCAAGTAGGATTTATCCCAGGGATGCAAGGATTTTTCCAGTATCAATAAAGCAATCAGTGTGATACACCACACTGACCAACTGAAGAATAAAAACGGTATGATCATTTCAACAGATGCAGGAAAAATCTTTGGATAAAATTCAAAATCCATTTATGATTTTAAAAAACCCCAACTCTCCAGTCCTGGGTATAGAGGGAACATACCTCCACATATACTGAGAAAAACGAAGCTGGAATAATCATACTCCCTGACTTCAGACTATACTACAAAGCTACAGTAGTCAAAAAAGTATGGTGCTGGCACAAAAAAAGACATATTAGCTCAGACAGGATAGAAAGCCCAGAAATAAACCCATATACTTATGATCAAGTTATCTACAACAAAGGAGGCAAGAATAAACAATGATAAAATGATCATCTCTTCAGTAAGTGCTGGGAAAACTGGACAGCTGCATATAAAAGAATTAAATCAGAACATTCTCTAATCTCATACACAAAAATAAGCTCAAAATGGATTAAAGACCTAAATGTAAGGCTGGATACTATAAAATTCTTAAGAGAAAAACATAGGCAGAACACTCTTTGACATAAACTGCAGCAAGATCTTTTTGAATCCACCTCCTAGAGTAGTGGATATTAAAACAAAAACAAACAAACGGGACCAAATTAAATTTTAAAAGCTTTTGCACAGCAAAGGAAACCATAAACAAAATGAAAAGACAACCCATTGAATGGGAGAAAATATTTGCAAATGATGTGACCAACCAGGGATTCTACCTTCAAAATACACAAACAGTTCAGGGAGCTCAATATCAAAAAAGAAAAACAAAACAAAACAATTAAAAAGTGAGCAGAAGATCTAAATGGACATTTCTCCAAAGAAGACATACAGATGGGCAAAAAGCACATTAAAAAATGCTCAACATCACTACTTTTTAGAGAAATGCAAATCAAAACTACAATGAGGTACCTCCTCACATTCATGAGAACAGCCATCAATAAAAAAATCAACCAACAATAAATGCTAGAGAAGATGTGGAGAGAAGGGAACACTCCTACACTGTTGGAGGGAATGCAAACTGGTGCAGCCACTATGGAAAGCAGTATGCAAGAAATAGCTAACATCTGACGTTGCAATCCCACTGCTGGACATATGTCCTGTCAAAACACATAACTTGGAATAATACATGCACCCCAGTGTTCACTACGCACTATTTACAATAGCTAAAACATGAAAGCAACCTAAATGTCCATCAGCAGATGAACGGGTAAAGATGTGGTACATATATACAATGGAATATTACTCAACCATAAAAGAGAATGAAATAAAGCTATTTGCAGCAACATGGATGAACCTAGAGATTATCATACTAAGTGAAGTAAGACAGAGAGAGACAAATATATGATAGCCCGTATATGGGGAAGTCTATAAAAATGTAAAATGAACTTATTTACAAAACAGAGAGTCACAGATGTAGAAAACAACCTATGGTTACCGGGGGAAAGTGGGACGATAAATGTGTGTGTATACACACATACACACACACACACACACACACACCTGAATCATTTTACGGTACACCTGGAGCACTACATTGTAAATTAACTATACTTCAATTAAAAAATAAAAAAATAAAACTCTCACCTCTAAAATAGTTGATTTTCTAAAAAATGTGGAAAAGTAAAATTCAAGACAGAAAGAAAGAAAACAAGAATGCCCACTCTCACTACTTTTATTCAACATACTATTGGAAGTCCTATCCACAGCAATCAGAAGAAAAAGAAATAAAAGGGATCCAAATTGGAAAGGAAGAAAAACTGTCACATGATACTATACATAGAAAATCCTAAAGATGCCACCAGAAAATTGCTACAGCTCATAAATGAATTCAGTAAATTTGTAGACAACAAAATTAATATAGAGAAATCCATTGCATTTCTATACATTCACAACAAAAGGTCAGGCAGAACACTGACATAAATCATAGTGATATTTTTTCAATTCTTTTAAGACAAAGGAAATGAAAGCAAAAATATATAAATTTACAAGCTTTTGCACAGCAAAGAAAACTAATGACAAAGTGAAAAGTCAATCTACTGAATGGGAGAAGATATTTGCAACTGTTAAAACCAATAAAGAGTTACTATCAAAAATATACAAATAACTCATACAACTCAATATAAAAAAACCTTAAAAAGGGCAGAAGACTTGAATATACATTTTTCCAAAGAAGATATATGGATGACCAACAAGCACATAAAAAGATGCTCAACACTGCTAATCAGGGAAATGCAAATCAAAACCACAGAGCTACCACCTCATACCTGTCAAAAAGTTCACAAAAATCAAATGGTGGTGAGGATGTGGAGAAAAAGGAACTCTTGTGTACTGTAGGTGGGACTGTAAATTGGTGCATCCTTTATGGAAAATTGTGCACGTTCCTCAAAAAACCAATAGGGCTTCACTGTTGGCTCAGTGGTAAACAATGGTGGTAAACTGGTGTCAAACAAGAGACACCAGTTTGATCCCTGGTCCAGGAAAGTCCCACATGCTTCACAACCACTGAGCCCATGCACCACAGCCACTGAGCCTATGTTCTAGAGCCTGGGGGGCCACAATCACCGAAGCCCACGTGCCCTAGAGCCTGTACTCTGCAACAAGAGAAGTCACCACAATGTGAAACCTGCGTTTCAGTGCAAACTCAAACTAGAGAGTAGCCCCTGTTCGCTACAACTACAGAAAAAAGCCTGCACAGCAACAGAGGCCCAGCACAGCCAAAAAAAATTATTTTTTAAAAACTAGAACTGTTACAACATATGATCCAGCAATTCCACTCCTGGATATAAATCCAGAAAAAATGGAAAAAGATACATGTACCCCAAAATTCATAGCAGTTGTTTACAATAGCCAGACTTGGAAGCAACCCAGGTGTCCATCAACTAGCAAATGGATAAAGACATGGTAAATATATATAAGGGAATATTGAAGGTGAAGGTGAAGTCGCTCAGTCGTGTGCGACTCTTTGCGACCCGGTGCACTGTAGCCTACCAGGCTTCTCCGTCCATGGGATTCTCCAGGCAAGAATACTGGAGTGGGTTACCATTTCCTTCTCCAGGGGATCTTCCCAACCCAGGGATCCAACCCCGGTCTCCCGCATTGGAGGCAGATGCTTTAACCTCTGAGCCACCAGAGAAGCCCTAAGGGAATATTAGCCACAGAAAAAGAATGAAATTTTGCCACTTGCAAAATTGTGGACAGATCTGGAGGGTATTATTCAGAAATGGACAAACACTGTTACCCTTTTGTATGTGGCATCTTAAAAAAAAAACAGAAAAGAAGCAATAAAACAAAACAGAAACAGAGAGAGCAAACTAGTGGCTGGTTGCCAATGGGGAGAGGAAATCATGGAAGGACACGGTAGGGATTTGAAACTATCATAGTTACTCCCCAACTCTCTTCCATGGCAGCTGGACCAGTCACACTGACACTGGGTTGGGAGACCCTTTCCCCTCACACACCTGCAGCCCCACCTGTAAAGGTCTCTCAGTACAACACTACACCTGAAAGCAAGGTCTGTCTAGGACAGTCCATGGCCTCTGTCATCCTTTCATCACATCTTTTTTTTTGGTTTGTAAGCACTCTTAAGATCTTCGTCACATGGATTTTGTACCATATTTTCTTCCAGTTTGCTGCTGTATTTTTTTTCAATTTTGCCAAGAAGAAATGGCATATAATTATGCAATTAAATGTATTGATCTCCTCTTTTGTGACTTTGGGGGTCTCTTGTGTATGTCCTTTGTTGCTCAGTCATGTCCAACTCTGCCACTCCATGGACTGTAGCCCAACAGGCTCCTCTGTTCATGGGATTCTCCAGCCAAGAATACTGGACAGGGTTGCCATTCCCTCCTTCAGGGGATCTTGCAGACCCAAGGATGGAAGCCAGGTCTCCGGTACTTAGCAACCAGGGAAGCCCATTGGGGGTCTGGAAACTACTAAACAGGCCTTCTCCACTCAAGAGTATGAATATAACTGACCGCTCTTTATGTGTTTTTGTGGTTTTATTCTTCACACTTAAGTCTTTGAGTCATCTGGAACTCATTTTCATACAGGGTTGAGATCCAACTGCATCTTTTCCAAGCTGGTTACCCAGTCCCAACACCATTTATCAAATGACCTGTCTCTCCCTTAAAGACACTGAAAGCTACCTTATAGTCCAAGTTTATATTTCAAAGCCTGCCTTATTCACATCAAGTGGTCCTTTTCTGTGCCTTTTTGGTCTGGCGAGTAGTGGCTTCATCCAGTTCCCTTTGTTTTAACCTTAAACACCACTCTGAGTTTAAGCTGACTCCACACAGGTAAGGCCACTATTCTGCTCAAGACCCGCAGGGAAAGAACACCTAAGAAGCCACCCCGCCATCCACAGCTTAGAATAGGTTCCTGGCTGCCACGTGCAAGACTTTTTCTAATCTTCCCAGAAACTCAGGAGGTTGGGAGGTGATCCAAGGGCGGGGCAGAGAGGGGTCCCCCAGCAGCCAGCCCCGCCCAGAAGCCAACCCCCTGCAGAGGGTGGGGCCGGCTGCCACATGCTCATGAAATGCACTCTCACAGGACTCCAGATGGTGAAAACCACGCAGGTGTAACTCCTGCTCTTTAGCAGCACCTGGGACACTGGCTGCTGTTCTCAACAATCATCTCTCCCCTCCCAGGCCTCCCCCTCTGAGCCAGGGACTCCCCTGGAGAGACAGGGCCTCATGGCCCCACCCCTGTCTCAGGGATGAGAACCAGCAGGCCCAGCTCTGAAAACTCATCTCCTTGCAAACAAACTGTTCCTTGTGCTGCTGCTAGAAGACACTGCAAGACAGAGGCATGGCAAACACGGCCCTCACGGTCCCCGGACCTCCGCTGGCCTGGGAAGCAGCCACCCGCCTGCAGAGAGGAGTATGTTGTCCACAATGACACATGGCACACAAAGGGTGTACAGGAGGCTACAGGAAGAGGGGCCGGACAAGAACCCACCCTTTGGGGCCCTGGGTGTGGTGGGAGGAGGAGGCAAGGCAAGACCAACTCCAGGATGAGTCCCAAGAGCATCAGAATGAGCAGAAAGGGGGAGCAAGGGGAAGCGGGAAGGTGGGGCAGAGACCAGGGAAGCAGCCTGGGGTTCTTTACGGGTTTCCTGCACACAAACCCCAGTGTGGATGTCTGCTCGTTGTGAGCCCCTACCTCCTGCAATGACCATTCTCCACTCAACCCGGTCAGTTTCACTTCCTGAGGAAACCATGTTCAAACTGGTCCTGCCCTCATCTCCTCTATGCCCCAGTATGAGTATCCATGTTCTCTTCCAGTTTACCCTGCTTGAGGTCAGCTTCCTTGATTGAAAAACACCCTCAAGGATAAATGTCAACTTTGCAACCCTGCTAAAGTCAAACCCAGGCCTGTGCTCCCACCACACACATGCACACTGGCACAAGCACACATACACACAGGCCTGGGTCCCTCACTCTCCTCCTTTCCTCCGGGTCACCCCTTTCCTTTCTCGAGGCTTCGGAGTGAAGGCGCCCACCTTCTGCAGTCTATGAGCTCCTTGGCACGGGGCTGGCGGGGAAAGAAGGGGACAGTCACACGTGTGCTGAGGACACTCCAGCCACACTGGCCCTGTCTGCACGCTGCTCCTTTCCTCCGAGATGACCGACCTCTTGAGAAACCACTGAACGATTCCCAACCTCCAAAGTGCCCGGCGCTGCGTGCATCCTCACCCTGCCAATCACGGCATGCTCAGCTCCACTCTCCTCCCGCCTCTGTTACTCTCTGGTGACCCCCACCGCCCCTCCCGTCGGCCACGGGCTAGAAGACTCGGAAGATGCATTACTGAGACCCAGTATCCAGCTGTCCCTGGAAGGGCACAGGCACTTGGAAAACATCTGCAAGACCCGCATGGGCCGCCGGTGCAAAGCCCTGTAACAAAAGCCCACCCGGCTCGGTCCCCCGTGGATTCCACTTAACCATCACTTACCTGGCAAAGAGCAGGTGCTCAAGAAACCCTGGGGCGTCTGGCAGAACGAAGAGTTCCCCGGAGGACGCGGTCCCCTCGGAGGAAAGTGCAGGGCTTCTGCGGGAAGGCCTGCTCCGGGTCCGGGCCCCTGGCGCCCCCCGCCCTCCCGGCGCCCCGCTCACCTGTAGGCCCAAGGCGACACGCTGCGCAGGTTGGTGGGCGGCCGGAAGCGGCGGTCGGCAGGCCTGCCCCCGGCCGGGCAGCTGGCGTTGCGCGCCTGCTCGCGCGGGCCCAGCTGCAGCGTGTGGTGGAAGGCGCCGAGCACGCCGGCCGCCAGTCGCCCGTACAGCTGCTCCAGGAGCTCCTCGGGCCGGTCAGCGCAGCCCCGCGCCCGTGCTGGCCGCCGGCCCGCCTTCGGGGCGCCCCCCGCCCGGCCCGGCGACAGCGCCAGCAGGACACCGGCCACCAACGCCCAGACCTGCGGGACAGGCCGCGCTCAGCGCCGCGCGCAGGAGGGGCCCGCACCCTCGGCCTCCCGCGCCCCTCGCCCCGGGTCCCCGTCCCGCGCCCTCCACCTCTGGGGCCCCGTCCCGCGCCCTATCCCTGGGCCCCGCGCCCCCGCCTGGAGGATGGGTGCGGACCACGCCGGGCCCCGCGCGCCCTCCCCGCCCGTGCGCCGCCCTCGGGGACCCCGAGGCCCTGCCCCGCGCCGGCCCACGCGCCCCCCGCCACCGCCGCCCCGAGCCGGGGTCCGCCCGGGGCGCGGGTGTGCGGTGCGCGTGTGCGTGTGCCGGCCGGGCTGCTGCGCCGCGGGCTGCGAGTGCCTGTGACGACGCCCGGGCCCCTCGGCGGCTCCCGCGTGTCCGAGGCGCGCGGGCCCCACGAGCCGCCCGGGCCCGGGACTGAGCCGGGCGCTCGCGCCGCGCACTCACCGGCGGCCCCAGCATCGCCGCGAAGTGGCTCCGGTGGTCGCGGCGGCGCGGACACGTCCGAGCGGAGCCGCGCGGCGCGGCGCGAGCGGAAGGAGGCGCCTCGGCTGGAAGGGAAGTCAGAGGGTCCGGCCGCGCGGGAAGAGCCCCGGGACGACGGGCACCTGGAGAGGAGCGCGCGGGCCTGGAGGCAGCCTGTCTCACCACGCCTTCCTGAGGGACTGGAGACTGAGTGTTCAGAACCGGGTGGGGGAGCGGCCGTTTGTCCTTCCCCCAAACGCCCAGGAAACTGCCCTTCTCTGCACCCACCCCCTCCCCCCAGCAGCTCAGAAAACCGAGCACCAAACACCCGACCCAGGCTGCCCTTTTGTGGCTGGAAACCGGCACCTTTGGGCGCACCTCTGGCTGTCTGGACGCCTGCTCCTGAAGCCGGGACTCTAAGCGCGAGCAGTGGTGTGAAATAAGACCGATACTTTGTAAATAAAGACAATATACTTACCTGGAGGGATTCTATTTCAAGAACTAGCAAACGCGCTCGCTCGTTCTATAAATCTACCTTAATGCTTTTAGGTGGCGGCCTGGTGAATATGGTCATTTCACAGCAGTCATACTTTGCCAATAAAAACAAAAGAATGATAAGAGCTGAAAGGTTTCCGAAGGTACAGAAAATACACGATTTATGGTTCCTTGAACGGTTTCTAGCTTTGGTATTTGCCTTGTAAATCACTGGTGAAAACACATTTCAGTTATGTTGTGTAGAAAAACAACACTTTTGTATGCCTTGAATACCCTATAACTGAAGAGGAATCGCCCTATTTACGCTAAAAAGCCCACAGAAATTGCCAATTAAGCAATTAACAGTTTGGTGAGTAAAAGTTCCTTTTGAGGTTACTTTTTGACTAATAGATAAACTGTGTTCTTTGTTTCCTTACTGGTAAAATGGGAATAAACATATCAATGCACAAACATACTGTTTGTGGGTTGTTTTTTTCCCCCCAATTTTGTAAAGGTGTGGGACTACTTTGAAAAGTAAGGCAGTACAGACCAGACTGTTCCCTCTGCATTATTCAACAAAATACCTTCCACTGTCTGATAACTTGGCAACTTCTCTCTCCTCCCTTGTTACTTGGAAACGAAAATATTTGTTTTCCAACAGTTTTCATTTTGTGAAAGGTCATAAACACTGAACATGCTCGCCCACTTGATAGAACATACAATTCGTCTTTTTGATAATAAACAAAGTTGAGAAATTCTCTTCTAATAGGTGCAAAATCCAGTAGTCAGTACCCTCAGATCAGAACATACTTATGAAGTGAACATACTTATGAAATAAACATGTTAACAGTTCAAATCCCCCCCTAAGACAAGTGAGAAAAAGAGAAGGAAGTTCTCAAAAACCCAGCCCCCATCTAGGCACCCAGAGCTGCTGTGGGGGGCGGCTGTTTCCACTCACCTTCCTGGGTCAGGGCAGACAAGAACTCCTTCCCTCCTGTGAAGGTCAGCGCCTCTTCCTCTGCTATCTCCTCTATCAGCACCTGGATGTCCCACCCCTGCTCGTCACTCCCCACCTTGGACACCTGAGAAGTCATCCAAAACTGGCCTCCAAGTAGCTACCCCAGCTCCACCCACCGTTCCCCAACAGGTCTCAGGTCCTGGAGCGTGTGGCGGCCCACCCCTCTATGACCCCACCCCTGCCCCTTGCACACACANACCCCTGCCCCTTGCACACACACCCCACCCCCCACCTCCAGGTGTGATCACTGTGGATACTGGTTCCCAGTGCCACCTGTGACTCACCTCAGGCACTAGCACTTTCTTCCCTCACCTTCGGCAAATCTCTTAACCTCTGACCTTTCCTCTTCACCATTCCTCCCCCGCCAACAAGTCCTGGTGTCCTCCCCTCACCGTTCCACAGTTACCCCAGTCCCTTGATCCTTTTTAGCTACTTTGTTCAGTTCACACAACTGGCTGACCACACAGCTGTTTATGCCACCTGAGGCCTCCACCCACACCCCTGTGCATCACAATCCCTGACTCACGGTCTCTTTTCCCAAGAGGACTAGCTTCCATGTCCGTCCTTGGATCTCCGCTCCCCTTCACCTCCATGCCCCGGGCTCTACACATTTCTTAGTCATGCTGCTTCCAGCCCTCCCGTGACCTAACACCCACGAATTTCTGCTGTTCTCCCCCGGGAATTAGAGCAGCAGCCCTGGCCTAGGGTAACCAACGGCCTTCCCCCTGGAACACCCACCTCCGTAAAAGGCAACACCAGCAGCCACTCAGCTCCTCAGCTGCAAACGTGGCCATCTGCCTCCCTTCTGGGCTTCCCTCATCAGGACTTGGGTGTGCCTTTCTCTCACTTGTCAGGGCTGGACTGAACTGTTAACATGTTTATTTCATTAAGTATGTGGTGTTGTTCAGCCCCTCAGCTGTGTCCAATTCTTTGCGACCCCTTCCTCTGTCCATGGATTCTCCAGGCAAGAACACTGGAGTGGGTTGCCAGTTCCTTCTCCAGAGGATCTTCCTAACCCAGGGATTGAACCCGAGTCTCCTGCCTGGGCACACTCCAATTCCTAAACATGGGCTGAATTGGACCAATCCCAGTGGCTTTCACTGCCAGAACAAGGCCGGCCCAGTGACCTCTCACCCAGGCCTCTGCGAGTGGTCCCCTCCCCCATCCCCCTGACACCAGTGGGGTCACTTTCTAGAAGTTAAATCGAGTGGTCCCCTCCCCCATCCCCCTGACACCAGTGGGGTCACTTTCTAGAAGTTAAATCAAGTTACATCACTTACCTTCCTCTCTGCTGTTGCTAGAAAAAGACCTACTCCTGCCCCCCTGGTGGATAGCAGCCCCTTGCCCGCTCCCACCACACCGACAGCCCCAGACACTCTAGCTCTCTGCCCCCAACACTCCCAGATCCCCCTGCTTGTGGGTCAGCACCTGCTCCTCCTGCCCAGGGCACTGCTGCCCTCGAATCATCACCACATGGTACTAATACAAACGCCCCTCCCAGAGGGGTTCCCAGATCATCTCCTCCACCATTAACACTCTCCCAATGCGCCTTCATTTCATCTTCTAACTGCCCTCATCAGAGGGTGGTGTTCCCAGTAGTCATGTGTGGATATGAGAGCTGGACCATAAAGAAGGCTGAGCGCTGAAGAACAGATGCTTTTGAAGTGTGGTGTTGGAGAAGACTCTCGAGAGTCCCTTGGACTGCAAGGAGATCCAACAAGTCAATCCTGAAGGAAATCAGTCCTGAATACTCATTGGAAGGACTGATGCTGAAGCTGAAACTCCAGTATTTTGGCCACCTGATACGAAGAACTGACTTATTGGAAAAGACCCTGATGCTGACAAAGATTGAGGGTAGGGGGTGGCAGAGGATAAGATGGCATCACAGACTCAATGGACATTAGTTTGAGTAAGCTTCAGGAGTTAGTGATGGACAGGGAAGCCTGGCATGCTGCAGTCCACGGGGTCACAGAGTCAGACATGACTGAGCTACTGAACAACTGTCCTAGAGCCCACTAAAACTACATTCACTATCTGTCTCCCCGGCCAGAATTTAAGCTCTTTGAGGACTGGGTGTTGCTCTCTTGGTCATGACTGTGTCCTCAGATTCTCGCACACAGCAGACATCTCATGTATTTGCTGAACCCCTGCCTCATCGTGTCACGACCTTTTTAGGGAGCAGGGAACGTGCTCTAATTAGGTGTTTCTCTCCTGCACCTAACAGAAGTATGCACATGGCAGAAACAAAGTCAGATGAGACAGAAGGGCCCTCCTCTCTCATGAGGTGTTACAGACAAGCCACTTCCCTGACTGCCCACCAGTGCAAGTCCACAGGACACGGCCAACCAGTCTGGTGCACTCTTGAAGACGCAGACAGTCCTGGCCTTGACCCCACACCCAGAGTCCTGATGGGGAAGCCCCCTTGATGCTGCCATTTCTCAGGTGGTTGGTGCTATAAGGCTGCAGGAGGAGGCGATTACAGAAAAGATTGAGAGGCTCAAGATCTGGTATTCCCTATCACTACACCTTCCTGCCTTCAAGACACAACTGCTTCACTAGAGCTGGAGCCCCCACCAGGCAAAACTTCCAGACTCAGTCCCCAAACACCCATCAAGTTTGCTTGAACAACAGCTCATCAAGGGTATATCTGAGCACAGTATTTTTCAAGCCAGAAGCCATTAAGTCAATATAGTGCTTTCACTACTAACACTGTCTAAGAAATTACAGAAAAGAGCAGCACATACCTCAGTAATTAGGATACTTACGTGAGTGTGGGTGCCAGGTAATGCTGCAAGATTTACTTCTGTTCATATTTCGTTGTTACTGTTGTTTAGTCACTCAGTTGTGTCCGACTCTTTGTGACCCCTTCCTCTGTCCGTGGATTCTCCAGGCAAGAATACTGGAGTGGGTTGCTAGTTCCATCTCCAGATAATCTTCCTGATCCAGGGATTGGACCTGAGTCTCCTGCCTTGCAGGCAGACTCTCTACCACTGAGCCACGAGGGAAGAAGATTTACTTCCTACTGTGATCATTGTTTTCAAAAGGGTAAGTCAGTCGCTGGCCTAAGTGTTATTTTCACATGTTTTTATTCCATTAAAAACAAAACCTAAATCCATAACTCATAGAACAGAATACACTTATTAAAAGTTTGGACAGTGTGCAAAATTAAAGTTTGGATATTTAATCCAAAGTTCAACATGAGTATAATCTTGTAAGGTGACTTCTTTCCTTTAATAAATAACACATTAAAATTATACTATTCCGGAAGCAAATCATCTCCTAACTCTTCATCAGCAAAATCATCCTCTTCCATTCTCTTTTTGGCTGCAGTTTTGGGTCTTTCTATTTGAGGGCCAAGCGGATCCACATAGGAGGCATCTGGTTTCAGAGCAGATGGTGACATTAGAGGAACAGGAAAAACAGCAAATGTAAAACCAGTTAGACTCATTGTCAACAGTGAGCAACCCAAAGTGAGCAGGAATGCCTCCCAAGTCACGAGAAGCTTTGTCTGTGTTGCAAAAACTCCTACTGACCCCCAGAAGGACGCGTCTGCCCCTCTGCCATCCCAGCAGACCCATGGGCACTCACCTGGCTCCTTGTTGCTGCTGCTCTCATAAGGCTCGTCTGTGCCAGGCAGTGCTCGGAGCTGGGCACTCAGTCGCTCGCCTTTGCTGCCAGTGCTACAGTTCTGGCCACTGTCTGGAAACAGAAACAACAGGTGTTGAACATGCCAGAGGAACACCACACTGCATTATGAATCTTACAGTATAGTTATCTGCCAAAAAACAGGCTGGTTGTTTCATCTGACAGCCAGTTTCCAAGGGATATAATTCTCGTCTTCTGAAATTTTTAAGAAATCCCTTGGTGGGACGCTCTACTATAGTCAGAGCATCACTTGAGTAGTCTTTGTATGGCTCACATCCCACCAGGTGCTGGAGACACTGGCAAAGGTCTCCCAGTTTGGGGGGAGGGGCTGGGCCACCACCTGTGTGCAGCCTGGGAGCCACCCCAGTCTCACAGCCTCAGTGGGCTAGGAGGCCACAGACTCTCACTGCATGGCCATGGGTCTGATGGAACAGTGGCAGCAGTGACCTCTCACCTATACAAGGTTGTTCCTGTAAGACGCAGCAGTGGTTTTCCAGGTGTGGCCCTGGGACCACCACAGCTGGGACCCGGTCAGAAACACAAAGTCTCAGGCCCGTCACTGGCCAGCTCAGAGAGGCTGGGGTTGTATCTGTTTTAACCAGCCTTCCCAGTGACTCTGATACACGATAAAACCTGAGGACCCCTCATGAGGAAGGGCACTGAGGTTTGTAAAACAAATTATTGAGAAATAAGGCTACAACGAGACCAGTCTGATGCACAAAAAAGAACCATTTTCAAAGGCCCTCAAACATTTCAAAAAGAGCAATTTTGTACAAACTAATAATTCTGATTATATGTTCCCTATGGTCCTCTCTCCTAGGCAACACTTTAAAAATCCAGTTGCAGGCATGGCATTTATTTCAACATACCACACTTAAACCAGCTCAGGTCTGGCCTCAACTGAACTCATGAAGAAACCCCTTTCCCCTTTGTGAACTGTGATTCTCACCCAGACAGAACTGCCAGAGATGTCCACGCTGAGATGTGAATGCGCATCACTGGGTCTCCCAGGGCAGAAGTGGAAGTGGTAGGACTGGGCACCCTTTAACACACAGGCTGTGCTGTTTCTCAGTGAGCAAGTGAGGGTAGGGGACGCTGCTGAGGGTGGGCCATGTCCACAGGGGCCCCATGGTGCTGCAGGAGGGGCCCAGGAGGTGAAGTGGGGAGGAATCCAGGTGGTGCCACAGCCCTGTAGACTCAGACCCCAAAGCCAGGGAGAGCCTGGCCCCGGGCTTGAGAGAACTGGAGGCAGAGGCGCTGACAGGCAGGCTCCGGGACAGTGTGGGGGCCTGGGGAGGAGGTGGGGCCATTGGCGATGACAGAAAACCAGGAACAAAAAGGCAAGTGTTGGAAGAGAGAAGCAAGAGATCCGGGTGCCACCCCAGGGCCAGGCCCTGATACCTGGCCCATCGGGAAGCCCAGCTTCAGCTCCCAGAAGCTTGTTTGTGCACCAGGACTGCCTGTTTGTGTTGGGCTGATATGAGCTGGATGAGAGAAGGGAAAATTTGCTAAGAAATAGCAGCAGCAGCAGCGGGGAGGCCCCCAGGAGGCCCTTCTCCACACAGCCTTGGCCCTCCTCGGCCTGAGGCAGCATCCCAGGGCCTGGGGACACTCTCTGGGACTGGACAGTCCTCCAGGCTCTGGCTCAGCTTCAACAGCTCTCAGGACACCTGGCTAGCGGGGCCGGAGCTTCCAAAGTGGACTTTAAACGTGAGGCCTTCTAGGGGCCTCAGCCACACCGCACAAGCCCACGATGACCGGGGAAGGCAGTCTAGTGGTGGGTTTGGGAGGAACCAGGGAAGCGTAGGATCTTGAACTTCAGTAAAGAACTGACGCTCCCCTAGGGTTATTCCTTAAAGGGACACCCAATTCAAATACGCTCACAGCCCGGGAGCCTGCCTCCTAAGAGCAGGGGAGTGGGAGCAGAGGGCTGCTAGGGCCCTTCCTAGGCTCTTCTCAAGAACGCACAGGCTGATCCACAACTTCCGGGCCGCTGAGAACTGTTGGTGCACGCAGGCCCACGTTCCTCATCTACAACCCCAATTCCAAACGGCATTAAAGCAGGTTTCTGGGGGGAACACAGCTTCATGTCAAGAATAAAACCTGCCTTGACCTGAAGCTATCCTGGGCCATTATTTATCCTCGGTGTGAACATTCCCATTTTACTGAAGTAATGTCACCTGATACTGAGGTGATCCCCAGGGGTGTTACATAGCTGGGGTTCCCCTGGAGTAGTGGGGCTGCCCTTCGGGGCATCCAGGCACCCTGCTGCCTGCAGTAGCTGCACACACCTGGGGAGGAAAGCCCCGCCTTCAAGGAAAGGCTGTCTGGGCCATGGCCCTGCTCTGCCAGGCAGTGCCCACAGTAGATCAGGACTAGTGGGTCCTTCCAAGTCCATCCTGACTTCCTTGAGGGCAAGGGCCCTGTCTCATGTCTCATGTCGTTGGCACCCAGCGTGCAGCCAACAGTAATGAAGGGATGAAAGAAAGGCGTCCCTAAGCTGTGGGCCAGGCTTGCCTGCATTGTGCCCCTTGGACCACAAGCAGACAACAGGATGAAGTCAGTCCTGTGTGCATGGCGGGGCTAAGTGTGGACACAACTCAGATCCCAATTTAGCACTTGGTTTTCTAATTAGTTTCCTTAAAACCACCCAACTTCCCCTAAATATAACTTCTACTACCCCCTGAAATAGAAGGTGGATTCTGTTGATGGGGGCGGGGTGGGGNGGGGTGGGGGTGGGGGGGAGGAAAACAGAACAAATCTTCTTATTAAGTAACGACGTAACAAGCAGTCACAGAGCAGGAACTCAGGAGCAGCCCAAAGCAGCAGGCTGGTCCAGAGGCATGCTGCCCAGTGCCCAGGCTGGCACCACTTCTGCACTGACATGCAGAGGTCCATCAGCATCCTGTGAGACTCCTCCTTACAACATCCATCTGAACACTGTGACACAGGGAACCTCACTGGTATGGACGCTTGTGATGATCTATACAACATAGACCATTTACTCGTCAATCAGCAGAAACAGGGCTGGTTACCTAACAACTAACACCTGCAAACACCTGTTCATAATACAGCAGGCTGATGCTTAGAAAAGTATCAAAGTAAATGAGATAAGTGACTAAAAGTGAAAGAAAGTGAGGTTTGCTGTATATAAAAAAACAAATAGGATGTTTCTGGATTGTTACAAGGGGTTGCAGAAGCCAGTGCACTAGGAACTGCCCACCCTAGCCTCTCCAGGGCCATGGACACTCACCACTGCCCGCACTCCCGTCTCTCCAGCCGCGGGGACACCCGCTGCTGTCCCGGCCAGACTTGATGCGCTAGAGCAAGAAGACCACATGTTAACAAGGACACGCTGGATGCAAGTCCTGCTTCAGTGAAAATAAGAATAGATGATATCCTGCAGGGACCACCATAGCCAAGCATTGATTTATTGTTAAAATGCAGCCCCCAGGCCTGACTGGTCCTGGGTTCACGTGACCTGCCCTGGAGTTGGTCCCACAGGAGGAAGGCCTGGCTATCCTGGAAATGAGGCAGGGAACCTGGAGACCCTAGTCCTACTACACACACGGATGGCACTTGGGATTAACAGGGCAGGGTCACCCATGCTTCTGCAAGTAACTTAAAAACCAAGTATTTTCCAGATGTGAAAGCTCAGATATTAAAAACAGCAGCTAAAGAGGTGGAGGGAGAAGGGGACTTGAGAGTGGGCTGTTGCTGTGTTAGCCTCATGTGACAACACTAGACCAGAACTGTTTCAGGGGCGAAAGGACAGCAGGGCTTTGAAATTCACCCTCCACAGTAAAGGCACTATTAAATCTCACAAACACCTAAGGTCTGCCCAATAGTCTACTTTCCTAGATATAAAGCACCCATAAGTCATAAGAATTATCTCCAAACTGTGACATTCTTAGATTTCTTTCTGAATCTTATGGTTATTCTGTGTTTTGCCCAAGTTAGAATCTTTGAATTAATACTGAACCTACCTCCAGCACTGTCAGTTTCTTGTACGTATAAAGGTTTGTTGAGAGAAAACAGTATTCAGTGAATACAGACAGTGTTGGACAACTATTTACAACTGAATTAAATTTTCTCAACAAAGGTTGATATCTTATTTAATCTTTAATACTATGAACATAATTCCATAAATAACTCAAAGGACACATTATTTACACCCTCAAACCCGACAACTCTCCAATTTATTTATAAATTATCAGGTCATGGATGGGGTTATTGATAAATGTAGTCTGCTAGGAAGAAGAAAACATTTTTTTCTCCATGATCCAAGACTCAAGTCTGTACAATGAAACACTCCTAAAACTCCAAATATAGGTAAACATGTTCAAATTATTTTCTATTAAAAAGAAACCTCACTGGGAACCCCATTTCTCCCTTTGCCTCCACAGACAAAAGAAAATCTAAAGATGATGTAACAAAATAAGAATATTTATATCTATACTCAGATTATAGAAACTTGGTTTCCATCTGTGCTTAGATGTTCAGTCATGTCCAACCCTTGCAATCCCATGGACCATAGCCCACCAAGCTCCTCTGTCCATGGGATTCTCCAGGCAAGAATACTGGAGTGGGCTGCTGTTTGCTCCTCCAGGGGATCTTCCCGACTCAGGGATCCAACCTGCATCTCCTGTGTCTCCTGCACTGGCAAGTGAATTCTTTACCACTAGTGCCACCTGAGAAGCCCATAGATGAATAATTACCAGCATATTTAAAGACTTAGACAATGATAAAATAACTAAACTCGTAAAGACAAATGTCCATATAATCTTCCTCCCAGTAGGGAAGGAAGAGGGATACCTGGGGGCAGGAGGGACAGGTCCAGACTGGGGGAACCTTCTGGAAGAAGAGTAATGGAGCAGGTACAACAGTAACGGCTTACTGAGGGGCCCAGCCCCACAGCAAACAGGGCAGGTGCAGACATAGGCCCAGGGACACAGGCACATTTCAGGGACTGAGAAGCCTGTCTCATTTCTTTCTCAGCAGGTGGTCTGTGCTGATGCCAGGAGAAGAGACGCTGCCATCTTCTCAGAGTTTCGACACCTCATAAAGTTCCTGGGAATCTGGACTGATCTGGGGGAGTGAGGTATGGATACAGGACTGACATGTGAAGGAAACAGCTATGTGACAGAACAGCCACAAAAAGTGACCGGGGTCTGCATTCAGGGACACGGGAAGCTCCCCAGGTTGTTTTGCTAAGTAGGGGGGAAATGCAGGGTATAAGCAGTATTTTGTAAAAATCTCACTTTTGTAAAAAAAAAAAAAAAAGTGCCCATTTAAAAATGAGTATTGAATACATGTTTGTATATATTTGTAAAAATGCTTGGGAATATAAATACCAAAATGATAATAACAGTGATCTCAAGGTCATGGTTTAATGATTTTCAGATTTTTCTCTACACATTTTAATTTGAATACTACTTACAAAAGTCATCCAGCTATATTTTTAGAATAACACTTGTCTTTCCAATAATATGAAAAAAAAAAAGAGATGCCATTCCCATTTTGGGGGAAAAATGAGAGAAGAATGTAAACAGAGGAGTGTTGGAAGACGGCACCCCCCTGCTGTGAACACACAACTCTGCTCCCCAACAGGGACCCACCGTGTGGTGCCCTCCAGCCACACTGTCGCCTGCCCCCTGAGAGCCGCCACAGGACCCGGGGGTTGGGGTGGGGCTGCAAACTCTCCCAGTGACTGGATGTTGCTGACATCCAAGTATGTGGCCATTTTCTAGCAATGCCAGTGACAGACTGGGACAAACCTGATTTCACTGTGGACAGTTTCCAAACGCTAACTGGCGGGTAAGAAGGACAAAAGCCCAGGGTTCTGTCCACCACAGGGCTTTTATTCCCTAAGAGTTAGAGCCTTGTCTTAGAACAAGGAACAGATGTTAACAAGATAAAGATCCTTAAGAAGACTGACTGCAAATTCAATAGAAAACAGAACTGAAGATCTTTTTTGTGGCTTCAGCTCCAAAAAACCCATGAACGTGGCTGCACCTTCCTGCTCACATCTCAGCTCACACCTTCCCGCCTCTGCACCAGGCCCTGAGGTCCAGCCACACCCTCTCTGAGGACCACACTGTGTCTGTGGGCCGGGCAGAAGTGACCTGAATTCTTTTTATTCTCCCACCAGGTGACCAGCTTCTGGAGCATCTTCCCCATTTGACTGTTTCCTGAACAGGTGAACTTAGGACTAGCACAGGGCGATGGAAGCCCACAAGGCCCCCAAGCCTCAGCAAAAGGCACCGGAGCCTCACCTGGAGAGTGTCGTCTAGCCCAAATCACTACATGCTTTGCACCAAAGATAAATGTTATATGGGTTATCCTCTGGTTTTCTTTCTTGAACTTTGTAAATGCAATAATATATAAAATGTGCAAAATATTCTTGCTACTTTTATTACAATTTCCTTTACAGTCAATTTACAGCTGTGCCTTTAAGAGTTCTTCACATGGACTCTTTTTCCATTTAAGAAATATAGCCAAAAAGGTTTCTGCTCAAATAGCTTTTGGAAATAATTGGAAATTTAGGGATAAGTACCAACTACATTTTATATTAATTTTGAATGTCCCACGGTATTTTAAGTTGGCCAAAACAAACAATTTCTTGAAACTGTTTGATTTCTCTGGGGTGGGGTGGGGGGATGGGAATGACAAATATTAAGACAGGAATTCTTTATTTATTAATGTTACAATATAACTGCTTTTTACAATGTTGTATTAGTTTCTGCTGTACAACAACATAAATCAGCTGTATATGTGCATGTAACTCCTCCCTCTTGGGGAACTCTCTTTTTGAATATTTAAGAATTTAGAAATTCGATTTCTAAAATTGAACAGAGTATGCTTTATTTTTGGATGAGCAATGAAAACTTCCTGCATTGTGTAAACTGTCTCACTCCCATCCTCTTTTGCCTCCGAGTCATTCCCTTTTATTCTCTACTTCTCTCTAGTTTGGGCTAACATTTTTCTCTTCCTTGTATTTAAAATACTCAGTCTTCAATTCCTGCTCTTGTTTTGCTCTTTTCCAGTTGTACAGCAAAGTTTCTTGCAGCTAATGTTTTTATGTTCAGGGAAGCAGAAACACAAAATGCTGAAAACCCAGCACTGCTGGGGGCTGCAGTGTCCCACCCTGCCCAGCTGTTTGTCACTGCCCCCAAGGAACAGGGCGCAGGCTCCCTCCAGGCCCAGGAACTCAACCCAGAGCACAAAGGGAGAACAGTCATCTTTTCCATAAATGTTCCAGAAAAGGACACACTCCTCTGAAAAGTCAGTCCACAGAAACGAACTTCCAGTTTAATACCTTATACAGGATCTAGGGGCTTGGCGAGATCCATTATCCTGACCCACATAAACCTTAATCCATTTACTTGTCCTTCTGTGGCAGTGGTTTAGTCGCTAAGTCATGTCTGACTCTTTGTGACCCCATGGACTGTAGTCCTCCAGGTTCCTCTGTCCATGGGATTTCCCTGGCAAGAATACTGAAGTGGGTTGCCATTTCCTCCTCCAAGGGATTTTCTCGACCCAGGAATTGAACCCATGACTCCTACAATGCAGGTGGATTCTTCACCGTCTGAACCACCAAGTCTACACAAATCCTTCTTCATTTGAAAACAGTTTTTAAAGTCCATGGCCTAATTTATTTTGTGTTTACTTTTCCCTTTAAATCAGACTTTGTATCCTAAGCTGGTGTTTGATCATTTGAAGGTAACCCTTCAGAAGCATAACTCTAGACCAGTGTTTCTTGAACATCGTGGATTAAAAAATTACCTGGAGAACTTGTTTTTAAAACACAGACTCTTGGACTCTAGAGATCTAATTCCGAGGCCGGGATAGGTATAGGGTGGGGCCCCTGCTCTGTAAGACCAAGTTAAAGTTCTTTTAGCTTGATGAGGTTTTCCTAGGTGGTGCAGGGGTAAAGAAAGTGAAAGTAGCTCAGTCATGTCCGATTCTTTGCGACCCCATGGACTATAGAGTCCATGGAATTCTCCAGGCCAGAATACTGGAATGGGTAGCTTTTCCTTTCTCCAGGGATCTTCCCAACCCAGGGATTGAACCCAGGTCTCCTGCATTGTAGGCAGATTCTTTATTGGCTGGGCCACCAGGGAAACCAAAGAAACCTATCCCTTCTCCCGGGGATCTTCCCGACCCAAGAATGGAACTGGGGTCTCCTGCATTGCAGGCGGATTCTTTACCAACTGAGCTATCAGGGAAGCTGCCTCCTAATGAAGCAGAGGTGAGAGACACAGGTTCAGTCCTGGGTCAGCAAGATCCCCCGGAGGAGGAAATGGCAACCGACTCCAGAGTTCTTGCCTGGAGAATCCAGGACAGATTTTAAAAAGAATAAAACAGATCACATCCTCCAAGTAAACACAAGATAACCACATTTTGAAAGCAAATATGGAACTTAGGTTTAATTATCTAAGGTAATTATCTAAGTTCTTGAAAAAGTTTAAGCTTAAAGAATATATTTCTATGAAAGACAGATACTCAAAAATAACATTAAATTTTTAAATAGTCTAGTCTCAAACACAGGAGGGAGTACTCACTTTCAGAAGTAAAAATACTGCAGGGAACACAAACACATACAACCCTTCAGGCACCAGCACTATTCTCAGTGCCATGTCCAACTATACAACAGAGCAGCCCAACAAAAAACCTCTGCTACACGAGTCCCTGCATCTTGGTTCCCACAGGCATGGACTCTCCAGCTGAAGTCAGGTCTATACATTAACCTGCAGTTATTTGTAGCGGGAAATTTACCATTGTTAGTCTGTTAGTAGCCACACACTAAAGACTACATTGAATCTAATGCACTTCCTCCAATTAGGAACAAGGTTTTGACAGAAATTTATGCTAAAACTACAGTTTCAGTTATCTCTCCTTTCATGCTAGAGCATAAAAATAATTTCAACTTAGTTTTATTGACAGAAGCCCTGACATCACTCAGATGAGCACAAAAGGCTGACGTTTTCAGAATCAACAGACAGCAGTTTTCAGCTCATTCATGTGAGATACCTGTTCTCTGATTTCTTTCATTTTTTCCAGTCTCTTTAGTTTTGTTGCATATTCCTGAACTTCTTTCAATCCAATGTCTGTGCAGAGACGGACCAAGAAACGTAGACCTAAATTATGAGAAACATTTTCAGAGAAGTGTTTATACATGGTGTTCAAAGAACAAATCAATACACTCAATCCTCAGGGACACAGTCTGAATGATGCTCACAAATAGTGTTTGTTTCTCCTGAAAAATCTCTGCAGTTTGCATTCCTGGCCTTCCAAGAAGTAGCTTCCTTGAAGGAAGGGTTAGAACGACTCGGCACACCTGCCCGCTGCCCTTCAGGGGAGACCATGACATCTACAATTCGAGCCTTTAGCTCCTCACCTGTTTCTCCTTTATGCATTTACGACTCTTGACATGTTATATATTTATTGTCTTTTCCTTCCCACTAGAATCCAAGCTCCACAAGGCCAGGATTTTCATCTGTCTTGTTTTCTGCCATGTCCATAGGGCAGGAACAGTGCCATGTACCAGCACTGCAGTCATCTCATGACTTTTCTGGGTTCATCAGAAAAATACTCTGCTCAAAGTGAGGCTGCAAGTAGGTGCAAGTGTTTCTCCTACGCTAGCATCAAGGTAGGCTACTGATTACACCTGTTCTGAAAATTAACCAGACCCAAGTGTCCTGGACATTCCCTGTGGCATAGATAATCGTTCAACTTTTATAAGGAATCCTAAACTCTCTTTGAAGAAAGAAAAGTGGCCTTGCTGGGAGGCACTCGCTCTGCCGTACAATGCAGAGGTGCTGTTACTGTGGTGGTCCTCCACCCATGTCAAGTGCATCCCCAGGGGACACCTGGAAGCACCCAACAGAAGGTATGCAGCTGCCACTCTGTGGGTGGAGGCCAAGGATGCTGTTAGACATTCCAATGACCCCACAACAGAACTATCCAATCCCCAACGTCAGCGGTGCAGAGGCTGGGAAACTCTGCCTAGCAGACTGCTGGGTTTCGATTTCCAAAATGGAATTACTATTTGCAGAGGTTAAAGCGTCTGCCTGCAATGTGGGAGACCTGGGTTCGATCCCTGGGTTGGGAAGATCCCCTGGAGAAGGAAATGGCAACCCGCTCCTGTATTCTTGCCTGGAGAATCCCATGGATGGAGGAGCCTGGTGGGCTACAGTCCATGGGTCGCAAAGAGTCAGACACAACTGAGCAACTTCACTTCACTTCTTCACTTCACTACTATAATGGGCTTCTCTGGTAGCTCAGCTGGTAAAGAATCCACTTGCAATGCAGGAGACCCGGGTTCAATTCCTGGGTCGGGAAGATCTGCTGGAGAAGGGATAGGCTACCCACTCCAGCATTCTTGGGCTTCCCTTGTGGTTCAGCTGGTAAAGAATCTGCCTGCAATGCGGGAAATGTGGGTTCAATACCTGGGCTGGGACTACTATAATGATTATTCTATCACTGCTCCCATTTAATGTCTAAAGCATCAGTTTCCCAGTGTGGCTGAGCTTAAGAATTATATTAAAAGTTGTTAAAAAAAAAGAAACAGGAAAAAAATCACACATCCAGGTCCACTGCAAACCTGAAGGAGACTCTCTGTGGGCTGGGCTACGGATTTGTGGTTTTTACAGGCTTTACAAGTAATCCCCATGTATCCTGTTTTTTTGACTGGTGTTTGGAAACTGCTGTGAGCTAATAAACCCACATCTGAGCAGCATTACAAAACCCCTTGCTCTTAGGCTCCTTTCAAGGCCGTAATTCTGGGCTCTCTGCTTTTCACAAAAGCCAAATTGACAAAAATATTACTGAAGGAACATGCAGCATATCTAACCCCTGAATTGGACTGTGCCCCTGAAAACTTGGCCCAGAAAAGATCTGTTTTTACTGAAACGTGCCGTTTTGTGTACACACATAGTCACGAAGACAACATTCATAATGGTCTTTTCACACACGTATTCTACTTGTTGCAGAGATGTTAGCAGGAGCGCCAATGTTTCTCAGTGACCTTGCCCGCCCTCCTAGGCGTCTCAACAAGACTGCAGCAAGAGCTAAACAGATCTGCTTCCTCCACAAGAACTACTTCCTATTTTGCTCATAAATAGTAAAGATTTCATTCATACAAACCACCGTGTTTTCTCTTTTTTCTTGTCTCAAGGCTGCTGCTAAGCTGCTTCAGTCGTGTCCAACTCTGTGCGACCTCATAGATGGCAGCCCACTAGGCTCCACCATCCCTGGGATTCTCCAGGCAAGAACACTGGAGTGGGTTGCCATTTCCTTCTCCAATGCAGGAAAGTGAAAAGTGAAAGTGAAGTCACTCAGTCGTGTCCGACTCTTTGTGACCCCATGGACTGCAGCCTACCAGGCTCCTCCATCCATGGGATTTTCCAGGCAAGAGTACTGGAGTGGGTTGCCATTGCCTTCTCCAAGCCCCAAGGCTGCTCAGGGCCAAATACAGTTTAGTGAGAGGATACAACCTAGAATACAGTATTCTTCCCTTAAAAGTTCCATGGACAGAGGAACCTGGGAGGTTACAGACCAGAGGGTCACAGAGAGTCAGACACAACTGAGCAACTGAGTAAACACACAGAATACAGTTATTTTGTCCTCTTCTGGATCCTGATCTTGTTGTTACTGTAACACAGCATTATTACTTCAAATTGCATCAAACCCACTGTGCAGTAAGATTGAGATAAATAAATATTTTATTCAAAGCCAACTGTATAAAAGGGAAATAAGGTATAACATAACGTTTAAAAATAATCTAATAAAAACTTCATTTGCTGTATCAGCAAGATTATTAGCATTCTATTATCATACACTCTAAAGGTATATTTTCAATCTCAAAAAGTTATACATTAAATGGATAGTTTAAAATGCCTTTTCTATAAAATACCAGAGTTTATAAACTTTAAAAAATCAATAATAAACCAAAATCTAGTCTTAAAATTTCATAAAGCTTTGAAATATAGATATCTTTGCTATAGAAGAGAATTAAGTGGTATATTTACTTGTTTTTAACCGAAGCCTCACTTTTAAAAAAATCACAAGGGGATTCCCATAAAGATAACAGCTGACCTTTCAATAGAAACTCTTCAGGCCAGGAGGAAATGGCAAGACATACTTAAAGTGATGAAAGTAAATAATCTACAGCCCAGATTACTGTACCCAGCAAGGATCTCATTCAAATACGAAGGAGAAATCAAAAGCTTTACAGACAAGCAAAAGTTGAGAGAATTCAGCACTACCAAACCA
>SJYQ01007125.1:253642-281311 GCA_006410935.1 Redunca redunca
TAAGCAAGAAAGAAAAACACCAATACAGTATACTAACGCATATATATGGAATTTAGAAAGATAGGGATGATGACCCTGTATGCGAGACAACAAAAGAGACTCAGATCTATAGAGTGAACTGTTGGACTCTGGGGGAGGGAGAGAGGGAGAGGGTGGGATAAGATGGGAGAATGGCATTGAAACATGTATACTATCATGTAAGAAATGAATTGCCAGTCGATGTCCGATGCAGGATGCTTGGGACTGGTGCAAGGAGAGAACCCAGAGAGATGGTATGGGGTGGGAGGTGGGAGGTGGGAGGGGATTCATGTTTGGGAACACATGTACACTTGTGGTGAATTCATGTCAATGTTTGGCAAAACCAATACAGTAATGTAAAGTAAACTAAAGTTAAAATAAAAATTTAAAAAAAAATAAAATAAAATAAAATAAAAAAATTATTTTTTTTTGGCCAGGCTACAGAATTAGCAGAATTTAGTTCCCTGACTAGAGATTGAACATGGACCTTCAGCAGTGAATACGTGAAGTCCTTTCCACTAGACTGCCAGGAAATTTCCCAATGATGTATTTAAATCCACCAACAATTAAATTATATAAAAATGTGTGCTAAGTCCCTTCGGTCTTACTCTTTGTGACAATATGGACTGCAGTCCACCAGGCTCCTCTGTTCATGGGATTCTTCAGGCAAGAATACTGGAGTGGGTTGCCACATCCTCCTCCAGGGGATCTTCCCAACCCAGAGACCAAACCTGCATCTCTTAACATCTGCTGCATTAGCAGGCAGGTTTGTTACCACTAGCACCACCAGGTACTTGCATAGTCAATTTTTCTGATCCTATCATCACATATTTGAATACATGTACCAAAAGTTATAGGTTGGTATCTACATATGCAGCTACTGTAGCAAAGGTAATTATTACATCTTTAGACATAAAATGTGAGAACCTATACCCTCACAAGTTATAAACTGTAGTCCCACTTACATTCTACATTTTCTGGAAATTTTCTGTGAATATCTTTATAAGTATCTAATGCTTTCTGGTAGTTACCTATAAGTAAAACAGAAAACAAACAAACAAGCAATTACAGAAATTCACAGGATTCAGCCAAGGACTAATTTAAATTCCATATGCTGGCACCACTTCACTGGTTTAGAAGAATGACTTTCATACTTGCCACAAGTATAAGTAACCACTCTTAATACAAACTCTGGAAGAAAATGCACAAATAAATTTGAAAAAGGAATAAAAGCAGATGTAAACCAGTGATGGCTGAAACTTAGTTCTACTTCTTAAAATAATTTGAGAGACTAATTGCAATGTTATTCACCTGGAAAAGATGAAAAGTAACTTGTTTTGCAGTTTTTATTAAGGGGTTTATAGGAGGCATTTTATTTTGTAATAAAGTAATTTAGCTTCACATATCAGCAAAGAATAAAAAAAAGTGAATTTTGGATCAAAGATGTTTGTGAAAATCTCAGGAAATAGCTTTGGCCCTGTGTAGGCCTCCGTGTACAAGAGGGCGGCTGCCCTCAGAGTCTGGTGGGAACGACCGAGGTGAAGCAGGAGTGTCCAGCTCGGGTTTGCCAGGTTAGCTGAGGCAACTTCTCTTCCCCTGACCTACACATCAGAGCTCAGCCCAGAGGACCTCACACACACACTTCACAGATGGGCGTTCTATGAGTTCAGGCAACTGATGTAATAAAATGTGTGTACACAGAGAGGCTATACTGCCAATAGGAACACAACTTTTTTCTTTATTGTGGTAACCACTGTGTCTTTCATATGCCTCAAATATGTGTGCTTATCAAAAGTTAATATTAATAAATACACAAAATCAGAACACATGTATATACATAATGACCTAAATGACAGAAAGAAGCAACATATATTAAAATGAATAAGAACATTTACCACTTCTTCTAAAACAACTAGCTACCATCAGCTGCCATTTCACTTGTGTAGGCCTATAAAANAAGAAATAAATTAGATGAAATTAGATGAAACAAAAATAATCTGTGGTCATACAACTTTATAAAGCCATTTACCTATACTATCTTCAGATTATTTTTTGATATATGATTAATCATCTCTGTTATTAAAAACAGCATATATATAATGTCCTTCACCATCATCTGCTGTATTTTGATATCAGGAAATTTAGATTCAGAGTCCTTCAACCTAATTCACACCTTTATTTAGCTGTAAGAATAAAGCTCACCAATCTGGGTAAAGTTCTCAGCATTCTATATTAAACATTTTCCAGTTCTTTGGCTTAGTACCTAAGGCTTGGAAACTGAGCTTTAGGCTTGCAAATTTAGTACCTAACGGCAATTTTTGACCTTGTATTTGAACAATTAGACTTCAACTAAAAAGAAAGTAAAAAAGAATGCTACTCATCCTTTTTTTTATCCCCTTAAAAATAAATAAATGAATTTATTTTCTAAAATAAACATGACCAGGATTTCTAAAGACTACTATTAAAAATTTCTAAGAAAAAATTTGACAAAATAAAAGACTAGGGAATAATTTAATGCTCTCCTCACTTTATTTTTCCAAATCAAATATGTAGTTGATTCACAGTATTAGTTTCAAGTGTACAACATAGTGATTCAAATGACTCCATTTAAAGTTGTTCTAAAATATAGGCTATATTCCCTGTACTGCACAATATGGCTTTGTGTCTTATTTATTTTATCCTCATAACCATTCCCTCCCCACCTTGTCCTCCACCTCCATTTTCCCCACATTTAATGTTAAAATTCAGTTAAGCCAAATACAAAGCAGAACATGGTATAACCCAATTATTTTTGAATCAGACATGTATAGAACATTCTGATATGAACTTAAAGTCAAGTTTCATTCTTAATATATAATATATGGAGAAGGCAACGGCAAACCACTTCAGTGTTCTTGCCTTAAGAACCCCCCAAACAGTATGAAAAGGCAAAAAGATATGACACTAAACTGTATAATGCATATCAATTATAAATTGAGACAAGTGAAACATTTCTATTAGGGTTCTTTCAGAAATTAAACTCTGCCCATGGACTGAGATAATAATTTTCTAATTGATAAAGAAATAATAGTTGCTTGCTAAGATGTGAAAAACACGAAGTACCTTCAAGAATTTTTTTTTTTAACTTGTGCATAAAAAGTAAATATATTTATCATAATAAAGACTGAGTCAAATGAAACACAGAAAATGGAAATGATGCATGAATGTTCACTACAACTGTTCAGGAGAGCAGCACGTCTATCAGACTTCAGGCATTTAACTAAACAGAAAATCCTAACAGTTACTTACTGTATAAGAGAAGCTCTTTCAAAGTACTGAATGGCTTTTTCACAAAACTGGGTGTCAATGTAATAGGCCCCGAGCCACTCGATGACCTCAATGTTGGACGGGAAATACCTATACGACTGGAGAGTGAACTAGTCAACAACGGTTCAGTCTGCAGCATTTACCCACTGGCCACAGTAATTTACCCAGTGTGACATGTCTTAATTAAAACACACCAGCTGTCAGAAGCACTGTACAAGCTTTGAAACTGCAAAAGATTTGGAGAACTTAAGATTCGCTTGACACATTTTTCAGTTATCTATAAACATCTTTTTAATGTACTGATACACAATCTGAGTCAAATTAAATATGTAATAGATTCAAAAGCAATGAAATCATCCTTCAGGAGAAAAATGAATTTGAACTTTTTATTTTTATTTTTTATTAAAATCAATCAAAAACTAACTTTATATTCCACAGATGCTTTATTTTAAATCACTATTCATTTAAAAGCTAATAAGCATTTCTA
Organism: Redunca redunca; assembly: GCA_006410935.1. Taxonomy (NCBI): domain Eukaryota; kingdom Metazoa; phylum Chordata; class Mammalia; order Artiodactyla; family Bovidae; genus Redunca; species Redunca redunca. The sequence continues at coordinate 257,454 of SJYQ01007125.1, forward strand.
ATTTCTAAAACTTAAAAGGCCTGCTGTCTTCTTTAAAACAACTCATGGAAGGTAGGCGAGACCGCATACCCACCTCGTAGTAGTACTGGAACGCTTGAGACTTATCCCCCTCGCTGTCATACAGCCTTCCCAGTTTAGACAGGGCCCTGGAGTCAGTGGGAACAACACTGATCAGCTGCATCAACCATTCCAATGCTTGACTGGGATCTTCCATTAACTCGTATCTTAGACAATTTTAATTAAGGATAACATAATTTTTCTAAATTCATTGATCAAGAAGCAAACCTAAAGCCAACATTTCAATAAAAATGTTTCTTAGTCTATACTAATGTGCTATGTAACACTGTTTACTCCAGGTTTTCTTCAGAGATGAGGATGAAAAACGGGGTCTCACTAGAAACAGCACTTCTGTCCCTGTGTACACTTTGCTTTTCCTTCTGCTTCATTACTACCCACTAAGATCACCACATTTCTACAAGAATTAACAGTGTGCTGTTTTTCAATGTCTTATCCAAAATTTGTTCTTAACAAAGACACGTGAATGCTGTTTAATTATTCACCTTCTCTTAACATGAGCAACATTTTAAAATAATGGTTTCTATGTACTTTCTGATGAGTTTTTCTCTAATTACAGTACAAGCCCAAGAAAGCTTTTTGTAGCTCTGTGTCTTGTAAATCCTCTGCATACATTAAAATAATTTATTCATACCAATACGTATTCATACCAATACTTATTTTGTATTAGCTACCTTAATGAAAATATTTCAATCCAAAGTTTCACTGAAAAATAAGTCTTCTCTTTTTAATGATGACAAACGTGACACCACAAGAAAAACATAAAAATAAGGAAATGTATTCAAATAGCCTCAAACACATCAATTGCTTGTCTGGATCCAAACTGATAAGGAAGAAGACACCAGCAGGTCATAACAGTGACATCTCAGGAGAAAAGAACTCGACAAAACAAAGAAGGCTAAAAGAAATAACAAACACTATCTGCTCTACAACTAAAATTTTTCAGCCAAAAATTTTTATCTACCCTACTAGAAGAACAGGAGACAATATGTAAAACATTATTATTTCTGATTTTTTGGCACGATGAACAGGTTGCAGGATCTTAGTTTCCTGACCAGGAATCAAATCCAGGGCCTGGCAGTGACAGCATACAGTCCTAAGTACTGGGCTACCACGAAGCTCCCTGAAGGGTCTAATTTATGCTCAATGAAGAGCTTGTGTAGACTCAATATGACACCCAATTACTTCAATTATTATTTCTCAAGATTAATAATAGCTGCCACTTCTAAATAATTCCTCCTATAACGCACATGACCCTTTAAAACAGGATCACTCAAATAATATTTTCATCACATATTAAACTGACAGCTAGATTTTAAAATATATCCCTATCAATTACTTCACTGGTTAAGCTTATCTAGTAAGTGGTACTCAGTAAGATACACATTTGCTATTTGGTAAAGGACTTGGGCGCTGTTTCTTAGGATCGCATGAAGTTTCAGGAAACAGTCCAAAGCTTCATCAAGCCGGTTTAGCTTCTTATAGGTAAGGCCTTGAAAAGAAGGAAAAGAAAAAACATAAATTATAAATACTAGCACTGGTAGTAATTTTCTCAAAGTAACAGAATGAATATTTAAACATAGGTAAATATTCATCCAGAAGACAAAATAAAAATGAACACAATTTGTTAAAAAGGGAGAGAAGACAGGAAATCCCATTGATGTTTGGCAGACACCAAAACATACCCAAAGCTTTCATAATTTAAAATGGGGGGTGGGGCAGGAATGACAAATAGATAGAAAGCATATAACAGTTCAGAAACAACCTGGGTTACAGAATTCAGTCAGTGAGCATTTGAGGTTGAGGACAGCTAAGGAACAAGTTGTAAAGGTGGCAGGACAAGTGACCACGTATGATGAAAAACCCAGAGTCCTCTCTTGAAGTTTTTCCTTTTTTTCGAATAAATTCATAATTTATTCAAAAAACCGAAAAAACAAAGCTATATAAGTATGAAAAGAAAACAGAAGAAAATGATTTTGTAATCTTGAGGTGGGGAAGGGCTTCGTAAAGCGAGAAACAAATAAGCTACAAGTTTTCAAAAGCCAAATATGACTACATAAAACACAGAAAAATTCCCTTTCACGGAAGAACTAATAAAGCTCCATCAAGCAATGGACTAGGAGACACATTTAAATGCATGAAGAAGCTAAAACAGACAGGTGCCTGGTGAGTGACCTCCTGCCCCAAGGGCTCTACACTCGCCCCTCTTCTACCTACCCCTTCCTCCACATGCAGCTTCACTGTCTGCCTATGCCACTAAAATTGCTCATTCCTCCCTGCCGGCTCCTCTCACCCAGCCCCAACCCAGGAGGGTGGAAAAAAAGGGCAACTTTCCCATTTTACTCACCAATGTTATAAAGCGCTTCAGTGCAAGAACAGTCGTTTCTTAGAGCCTCTTTATAGAACTCGGCTGCCTTCTCATAGTCTCCATTTGCAAAGACTGTATTCCCTTTATTAGTAAGAGCCGACGGATTATATCTGTCAGAGTTCACAGCTAAATCTGCATAGCTACTGGCTTGTGCAAATTCATTTTCCTAAATAAAGTATCAAACGCACAAATTACCTGAAGCTCCTCACACCTTCTCTGACTCTTCTGATATTACAGACATGATACATGGACTTTCTGAAATTACAGATAGGAGAAATACACATTTTACATATCCTGGTCTTACCAGACTCATCCTACAGAAGAGTTTTAATCATCAAGAAGTTTCTTATGAATGAATTCTCCACAGTCATGGTCTGAACACCCCACCATTCAGAAGTCAGTGGCTCCATCTCCTTTCGCCACACGAGCTCCCCACGCCTACAACACCCACACAGCTACCAAGGCACCACTGCCCCCACCACCACCCTGGCTGCATGCCCACGGATCCCTGCATCACTACAGTCCACGGCCTCCGTTGCATCCCCAGTGTCACTGTCACTGCCTGATGAGGACAAGGCCGTCCTTCACCTGCCCTGTGCAGGCCTCTCACATAACTGCTGGTGCCTCGTTGTCTTGGCTGAGGGAGGGACCCAGCTTCCCACCTCCCCTCCCCTGTGGTTCTTGTCCAGCGGCTGTGGGGCTCCAGGATGTGAGGCAGCACCACCCTCCCTCACCCTGGTGAAGGTCCTTCCTGGTCTCCAGCTGCAGGGCTGGTGTGGAGACGCCCCTGGGCCCTAGGCTGTCCTCACTCGCTCCCTGCCACGAAGTCCAGTTCTTCCTCCTGCTGATGACCATGGCCCGGATCTGTGCCAGGCTGGGCAGTGGACCACAGAGGGGGCAGCCAGGTCCCAAGGACCTCTCCACCAAGCTGACGGGCACTGGGGTGTTTCCAGCCACTTATGGTTATCGTGAGTAACTCTGCTCTGAGCACGCACATATGAGAATCTGTGGGGACTCTGCACTGTGATTTATGAATCAGTACCTATCAGCCGGGTGCTGCTGCCATAAACACTGAACCATGCAACACTGTCTACTGGATTAGGTTGCAGGAAAAGCAATGAGGGGTTGCTGCAGAGGGGCAATGAGCCACAAGTGGAGGCTAGAAATGGCTTTGAGCCTGATGCTTTGGCTGGATGACCTCAGGGTCCAGGGAGGGAGGGGTGGGGCGGGGCAGGGAGAGCAAGACTCAAGAGCTGCCTCGAGGACAACCGCGCCCTCCCCACCCCTCACCCAGTGCACTCCCCCTGCCCCCCCACACACACCTTTCTCAACAGGACAACAAACTCCATGCGCACAGGGGCCTCTGCTCTCAGGGACCCTGGCAGATGAGCTAGCAGTTTTGTGAGATGGAAGAAGCATCTCCCAACCTCAGGTGATGGGGTGCCAGGTTAACCCAGGCCCTTCAGGCAGGATGTGAGGGGGCCTTGGTGACTTCAAGCACTAAGTCTTATTACAGAGCAACAGACCGCACACTGGACACGAGCCACACACCTTGGACTATGTCACCCACGTGACACCCCAGACTGGTCACTCTACCTCAAACACTCCCACAGAACCAGGAGCAGTGAGTCACTGGTCAGAGGCTGCAGTGGCTCTGCTTGGCTGACTACTCAGTTCTCCTCCTCCTTGTAAGTTTTTCTTGGTCTCCTCCTGTATACTCAACCAACCTGATAAAAATCTGATCAGCAAGTAAACCATCTTCACAAAGTCCACTGAAGATTTTCTAAATCTAATGGGCTGGCTGCAGTGGAGACCTGTCCAGGAATAGCTGGGAACACCAGGTTCTGGCCTTGCTGTCAGCCCCCTCATGACCCTGGGGCAGGCAGGGGCCCCTCCTGGGAGCAGCTCCAGGTACAAAGGCCCAGACCTACCCCAGCAGGGAAGGTCCTCAGGGTCAGCTGAGGCGTCAAGTGATGGCATGAAGGCCAAGCCCTTCCTCTCCCCTCCCTGCCCCTATAGGACCCCCACCTCCAGCCTGGGATCTCTGTTCTCCTGCATCGGCTCTCTGCTCTCAAGACTCCTGCTTCCCTTCATGCCTCCTACCCATCAGAGTCATCAGGCTATGAGCTTCTCCTCTCCTGTCTCCATCTGACTGGCACTCTGGCCTCCTCGATCCCCACCCTGCACTCTGTGCCCCACTCGCTCCCTGGACACACAGCTGCTGTCTTCATACCAGAGCCGGGCCTTCAACAACAGTCACTCTCACACTTCTGGAGGCTGGAGGGCAAGGATCGAGGGGCCAGCAGGCCTGGTGTCTGACAAGTGCCATGTCCAGATCTGCAGGTGCCCACTTGCTGTGTCCTCAAAGGGCAGGGCTCTGGTCTCCTTCTCTTCTAACAAAGGCACAAATGCCCTCACAGCCTTGGCTAAACCTAAGCCCCCAGCTCCAAACACCATCACATGGGGTGTGAGGGCTACAAATATGAAACTGGGGGAGATGGTCCTCCTGTTCATGGCATCTATTATCAAAGCTTAAACCTCCAAGAGACAACCAGCCAAGTCCATTTCTCATCCTGACATCCCAGCTGGGATCAGTTCCAAGGTCCTCATTCCGGGACAGCCCTTGCCCTCCTGTCCACAAAGCCAGTCCAGCACCCCCCGACCTCACCCTGGTGTCATGTCCCCCAGCTCCTCCAGAGCTCCTCTTCGCCTCTGCACCAGCACAAAAATACACGGCTCCAATACGTGCTTGTGAAAAGCAGAACTCACCAAGTAATACAGGAAAGAGAGGTTGGTCGCAGCTGCACTCTTCACTCTACTGTCCTTTTTTTCAAACATTTTTAATGTCTCCACAGCCTAGAAATGAAAAATCTGCAAGTTGTTACCCTGATAACATGACAGCACTTAGACTGAAGTAGGGGACAAGATTAGCGTACCTGGATAGAGGACCCGGAAAGGCCAGGGGTGGCTAGTGTGTTAAGGAGAACAGGTGACAGGTCAGGAGATCAGTGATTATCAGGACTTGTGAAAAAGGACAAACTAGAAACAGTTAAAATTTCACAAAGGTCCCATCACTTCAAGGCAAACAGATGGAGAAACAATGGAATCAGTGACAGACTTTATTTTCTTGGGCTCCCAAATCACTGCAGACAGTGACTGACGCCATGAAATTAAAAGCTCCCTGGAAGAAAAGCTATGACATACCTAGACAGTGTATTAAAATGCAGAGACACTACTTTGCCAACAAAAGTCCACACAGTCAAAGCTATGGTTTTTCCTATAGTCATGTATGGATGTGAGAGTTGGGCCATAAAGAAGGCTGAGCACTAAAGAATTGATGCTTTCAAATTCTGGTGTTGGAGAAGACTCTTGAGAGTCCCTTGGACTGCAACGAGATCAAACGAGTCAATCTAAAGGAAATCAACCCTGAATATTCACTGGAAGGACTGATGCTGAAGGTGAAACTCCAATACTTTGGCCACCTGATGCAAAGAGCTGACTCATTGGAAAACACGCTGATGCTGGGAAAGATTGAAGGCAAGAGGAGAAGGGGGACACCAAGGATGAGATGGTTGGATGGCATCACTGACTCAGTGGACCTGAGTTTCAGCAGGCTCCAAGAGATAGTGAAGTACAGGGAAGCCTGGCGTGCTGCAGTCCATCGGGTCGGGACACAACTGAGCGACTGAACAACAACAAGAAATAGTGAAGTTACAAACACAACTGATGGGTCCACAGCCGATTAGATTTGGCTGAGGGAGCAATGAAAGTGGTTCTGTGAGCCTGTGATGTAGTCAGTGTTTACCTGAAGAAGACCATCTTCTCTCAGAGAACAATTAGAAAAGTCAGATAACTCACTAAAAATACTTTTGAGGGCACTGGAGAGCTACTGAGGCAACAGAATTTGAAGCCAAGATTCAACATACGCTGAGCCTAAATAAGCACAGTCAAAGAAAAGGCTGAGAAGCATTCTTAAAACATGAGGGCCCTGTGAATGGAGGTGAAGAGAGGGACAGACATGATTACAGCCCCAGGAAAGGAGACACAGCTAGGCAGCCTCAAAAGTGGGACAGGAGCGATTCTGGAGCATTACAAAGTGACCTGCTGCAGATCCAAATGTGACTACACTCTGCGGCAAGAAGACTTTAAAGCATGTTCTTAAACCTCTGCAAGTCTGAGATGTCCTGACCAAGCAGGACACATGGCATGTCAGACTTAGAAGAAATAACAAAAGTATTTAGAACCTCCCATATCCACTTAAAAACATGGACAGAATAAAAACATATTTCATATATTAAGATTCTAAACTATAATATTCTGAAAAGACTATATAATTAAATTCTAATAAAAGGAACATTCTCAGGTATTTTTGGCTCTGAAGTAGGCAGTTTTCAAAATGTTCTTTACATGTTTTATGAATGTCTCCAACATTTGTTTTTAAAAGTAAAATAATATAAATGTATTTAAAAATGAAACTGATAAAAGTTAACTTAATAAAATTTAGTTGTAAATAGAAAAACAAATAATGAAAATAAACAGTGTTAGTTTGGGTTTTTTTTTATCCCCCCAAGAAGAACTGTTGTGGCTATTCAGTTGCTAAGTTATGTCTGACTCTTTGTGGCCCCATGAACTGCAGCACACCAGGCTTCCCTGTCCCTCACCATCTCCCGGAATTTGCTCAAACATATCCATTGAGTCGGTGATGCCATCCAACCATCTCATCCTCTATTTCCCCTTTCTCCTCCTGCCCTCATTAGGAAAACAGGTAAATCTCTGTTTTGGTTCCTTTTCCTGGCTGATGCTGTCTGAAGCTACAGGCTTCAGCTTTCCTGAATGTGTCCATCTACCACCACTGGCCTTCACCCTGTCCATGTGCAGCGCTAATGGAGTTCTTTCTCTGCTCTAAAGATGACCACAGGGACCTCCCTAGTGGTCCACTGATTAGGACTCTGTGCTTCCACTGTTGGAGGCATTGTTCCATTCCTGGTCAGGAACTAAAATCCCTGCAAGTTGCCTAGCATGGCCAAAAAAAAAGAAGGAAACAGGAGTAACAGGTCAAAATTAAAAACATAGCATTGTTAATGGAAATTATGTTTAGAAATAAAAATATTACTCTACTTCAGAATAATCACAGGTAATAGTATTCTAGAAAAGAGTTTCATAATAATATCACTTTGATCATGAAATTCCATCTAAACACTTTTTTTATTCATGAAATGAGAGCAAGTGTACAAGCTGAGCAGACCCAGTGGGGATGGTGACAACCAGGGGGCCCAGCAGAGCTCCATCTCACCCACTCCACCCAGGGTCCCCTCCCCATGGCTAACTGTATTCAGACCTACCCAAACACTAGGCTGTCAGAGTGAGCAGGGTCTGGGAGGGGAGGGGGGCAGTCCCTGTGCATCTAAACACTTTTTTAAAACTTACTTGATTAAAGTCCTTTTGTCTCAGGTATGTAATTGCTTTGTTTATTTCCAGATCATTTGCCAGCTCTACATACTGAGAGGCTTTCACAACTTCAACACACCTATAAAATAAAGCATAAAAAAGGTTATTTTAGGGGACTTCCCAGGTGGTACACCGGTTAAGACTATGCAATCCCAATGCAGGGGGCATGGGTTAGACACCTGCTCAGGGAACTAGACCCTACATGCTACAACTAAGAGTTCACATGCCGCAGCTCAAGACCCCTTGTACCCAACTAAGACCTGGTGCAGCCAAATAAATAGATACGTAATTTTTAAAAGCATTATAACTTTTAGAGTGTCCTTTGCTAATTTACCATATAATATGATTTGCTTCATAAGCAGAAATCACTATTTGCAATTATTTATTCATTTTTCTAATAACAAAATTTTAAATCAATAAAAGAAAACACCATGTCCATCCAATCACAGTGAATTTCTTTCTTACCAGTCATAACCTACAGCAAAGGATGTTTCAATTACAGGAGCAATGAGTTTTGCAGCTGTCATGATATACTTTTCTGCCATGGCTTTTCTACATCAAAAAAAAAACAAAACAGTTTTATTTAGAAATAATGTATAAAAAGTTTCAATTTACTCCTTAAAACATAAACTTATGCTACTGGAGAAGAACAGAGAAACAGCTCTAGAAAGAATGAAGCAGCTGGGCAAAGCGGAAACGTTGATCAGCTGTGGATGTGCCTGATAGTGAAAGTAAAGTCTGATGCTGTAAAGAACAATACTGCATAGGAAGCTGGAATGTTACACCTATGAATCAAGGTAAATTGGATATGGTCAAGCAGGAGAGGGGAGAGTGAACACTGAGATCTTAGAAATCAGTGAACTAAAATGGATGAGAATGGGTGAATTTAATCAGTGACCATTATATCTACTACTGTGGGCAAGAATTCTTTAGAAGAAATGGAGTAGCCCTCATAGTCAACATAAGAGTCCAAAATGCAGTACTTGGGGGCAATTTCAAAAACAAAAGAATCATCTCACCTCGTTTCCAAGGCAAACCATTCAATATCACAGTAATCCAAGTCTATGCTCCAACCAGTAACGCTGAAGAAGCCAAAGTTGAATGGTTCTATGAAGACCTACAAGACCTTCTAGAATGAACACCAAAAAAAGATGTCCTTTTCATCATAGGGGACTGGAACGCAAAAGTAGGAAGTCAAAAGACACCTAGAGCAAAAGGCAAGGTTGGCCTTGGAGTACAAAATGAAGCAGAGCAAAGGCTAACAGAGTTTTGCCAAGAGAATGCACTGGTCATAGCAAACATGCTCTTCCAACAACACAAGAGACGAGTCTAGACATGGACATCACCAGATAGTCAAATTCTTTGCAGCCGAAGTTGGAGAAGCTACATACAGTCAGCAAAAACAGACCAGGAGCTGACTGTGGCTCAGATCATCAGCTCCTTACTGCAAAATTCAGGCTTAAATTGAAGAAAGTAGGGAAAACCTCTAGTTTATGACCTAAATCAAATCATTTATGATTATACAGTGAAGATGACAAACAGATTCAAGGGATTCGATTTGGTAGGAAGATTGCCTGAAGAACTACGGATGGAGGTTCATAACATTGTACAGGATGGGGTGACCAAAACTATCCCCAAGAAGAAGATGAAATGCAAAAAGGCAAAGTGGTTGTCTGAGGGGGCCTTACAAATAGCTGACAAAAGAAGAGAAATGAAAGGCAAAGAAGAAAGGGAAAGATATACCCATGTGAATGCAGCACTCCAAAGACCAGCAAGGAGAAATAAGAAAGCATTCTTAAGTGAAGAATCAAAGAAATAGGTGAAAACAATAGAAAGGGAACGACCAAAGATCTCTTCAAGAAAACTGGAGATACTAGGGGACTATTTCATGCAAAAATGGGCACAATAAAGGACAGAAATGGCAAGGACCTAACAGAAGCTGAAGAGATTAAGAAGAGGTGATGAGAATACACAGAAGAACTACACAAAAAAAGGTATTAATGACCGGGATAACCACAATGGTGTCGTCACTTGCCTAGAGCCAAACATCCTGGAGTGTGAAATCAAGTGGGCCTTAGGAAGCATTACTGTGAAGAAAGGTAGTGGAGGTGACAGAATTCCCGATGAGCAATTTTAAATTCTAAAAGATGATGCTATTAAAGTGTTCACTCAATATGCCAGCACATTTGGAAAACTCAGCAGTGGCCACTGGACTGGAAAAGGTCAGTTTTCATTCCAAATCCAAAGACAGTCAATGCCAAAGAATGTTCAAATTACTGCACAATTGCACTCATTTCACATGACAGTAAGACTATGCTCAAAATCCTTCAAGTTAGGCTTTAGCAGTACATGAACCGAGAACTTCCAGATGTACAACCTGGGTTTATAAAAGGCAGATGAACCCGAGATCAAATCACCAACATCTGGTGGGTCACAGAAAAAGCAAGAGAATTCCAAAAAAACATCTACTTCTGCTTCAATGACTATGCTAAAGCCATTGACTCTATGGATCACAACAAACCATGGAAAATTCTTAGACATGGGAATACTAGACCTCCTTACCTGCCTCCAGAGAATCTTGTATGCAGTTCAAGAAGCAACAGAACTGGACATGGAAGAGCAGACTGGTTCCAAATCAAGAAAGGAGTACATCAAGGCTGTATATTGTCACCATGCTTACTTAACTTATATGCAGAGTACATCATGAGAAATGCTGAGCTAGATGAAGCACAAGCTGGAATCAAGATTGCCAGGAGAAAACAACAATCTCAGATATGCAGACAACACCACCCTCACGGCAGAAAATGAAGAAGAACTAAAGAGCCTCTTGATGAAAGCCAAAGAGGAGAGTGAAAAAGCTGGCTTAAAACTCAACATTCATGGCAAATAGATGGGGAAACAATGGAAACAGTGACAGACTTTATTTTTTTGGTCTCCAAAATCACTGCAGATGGTGACTGCAGCCATGAAATTAAATGACACTTGTTCCTTGGGGGAAAAAAAAAACTATGACCAACCTAGACAGCATATTAAAAAGAAGAGACATTACTTTGTCAACAACGGTCCATCTAGTCAAGGCTATGGTTTTTCCAGTAGTCATGTATGGATGTGAGAGTTGGACCATAAAGAAAGCTGAGCACCAAAGAATTGATGCTTTTGAGCTGTGATGTTGGAGAAGGCTCTTGAGAGTCCCTTGGACAGCAAGGAGATCCAACCAGTCCATCCTAAAGGAAATCAGTCCTGAATATTCATTGGAAGGACTGATGCTGAAGCTGAAACTCCAATACTTTTGGCCAACTGATGGGAGGAACTGACTCCTTGGAAAAGACCCTGATGATGAAAAAGATTGAAGGTGGGAGGAGAAGGGGCTGACAGAGGATGAGATGGTTGGATGGCATCATCAACTCAATGGACAAGAGTTTGAGTAAGCTCTAGGAGTTGGTGATGGATAGGGAGGCCTGAGAGACGGCAATGGCAACCCACTCTAGTACTCTTGCCTGGCAAATCCCATGGATGGAGGAGCCTGGTAGGCTGCAGTCCACGGGGTCACTAGGAGTCAGACTTGACTGAGCAATTTCACTTTCACTTTTCATTTTGCTGCACTGGAGAAGGAAATGGCAACCCACTCCAGTGTTCTTGCCTGGAGAATCGCAGGGACGGGGGAGCCTGGTGGGCTGCCATCTATGGGGTCGCACAGAGTCGGACACAACTGAAGCGACTTAGCAGCAGCAGCAGCAGCAAGGAGGCCTGGCGTGCTGCAGTCCATGGGGTTGCAAAGAGTCGGACACAACTGAGCTGAACTGAACTGCTCCTTGGAAGAAAAGCTATAACAAGCATAGACACTGTATTAAAAAGCAGAGATATCACTTTGCCAACAAAGGTCCATCTAGTCAAAGCTATGGTTTTTACAGTATTTGTGTACGGATGCAAAAGCAGCACCAAAAAGAAGGCTGAGAACCAAGAATGCTTTTGAACTGTAGTGTTGGAGAAGACTCTTGAAGAGTCCCTTGGACTGCAAGAAAATCAAACCAGTCAATCCTAAAGGAAATCAACCCTGAATATGCATAGAAGGACTGATGCTAAAGCTCCAATACTTTGGCCAGCTGATGTGAACAGCTGACTGATTAGAAAAGACCCTGATGCTAGGAAAGATTGAGAGGAGGAAAAGGGGCAACAGAGAATGAGATGGTTGCATAGCATCACTGACTTAATGGAAGAGAGTTTGAGCAAGCTCCAGGAGATGGTGAAGGACAGGGAAGCCTGGTGCTGCAGTTTATGGGGTCGCAAAGAGTCGGACATGACCTAGCGGCTGAACAGCAATGATAATAACAAGCATAAACACTGTCTATGGGCAGCTATGTTAGCAATCTATTTACAAATCAGGTTGAAAACCATGACTGGGAAATGGGATAAGAAGGCCACGACGACCTGTGGGATCAGCAATTCTTGGTCTGTGATGCCTCTGATGAAAGAAGAAAAGCAGGGAGTGGAAGGGGGAGGGAGGGAGGCAGGGGATAGACATAGGACTCTGCAGCTGAAGCTCTGGGACCTGCACCGTCTGGGGAAGTGAAAGAGTGAAAACCACCACTGAAGCAGCTGTGGTAATTACTAGAACTGAACTGCTCCATGTCTCTACAGAGCTGCCTAATCTTCACCTTTCATACAAATGGAGTCAGATTCATGTTTACTGTAGCATATGTCAGTATTTCATTCATTTTATGGCTAAATAATATTTCATAGTATGGATGGACCAGATATTTTTATCCATTCATGTTGTGGACATTTGGGTTGCTTCCCTTCTTGGATGGCTGCTATGAACATTTGTTAAGTGACTGTGCAGATGTATGCTCTAATTTTAAGCATGTTCATAACTGCTCATTGAAGCATTTTTATCATGGTTGCTTTAAAATTTATCAAATAATTCTAACATCTCTGTTATTTCAGTGTTGGCATCTATGGATTATCTTTTTTTTTACTGAGATCTTCCTGGTTCTTGGTTTGGTGAGTGATTACTGATCAAAACTTGGACACTTTGAGGAGTTCCCTAGCAACCTAGTGGTTAGGGTTCTGGGTTTTCACTGCCATGGTCTAGGTTCAATTCCTGGGTCAGGGAACTGAGATCTCCTGCAAGCTGCAGCACAGCCAAAAAAAAAGAAAGAAAGAAATGTTGACATTTTTGGTATACATGATGATGGAATATTACTCAGCCATAAAAAAGAATGAAATAACATCATGTACAGCAACATGAATGGACCTAGAGATGATCATACTAAGTCAAATAAGCTGTTTATATGTGGAATCTAAAAAAATGATACAAATGAACTTATTTACAAAACAGACTCACAGGCATAGAAAACAAAGGGGAACAGAGAGTGTATATATATTAATACATAGAGAGTAAATCAACTGTTTCAATAAAAAGTTAAAAATAAAATAATGTTCATTCAGGATCTTTAATACTACTTTCACCTTGATTTTAAGGATTTGGGAAGTGATGTATTTTAAAGAGGCAAATGCTTTTGTATTTTATTTGGAAAAAACTGATAGGTAGAAAATAAAAAGACTGAATTTTATTGAAATCTTCTGTTTTAGCTGTCTTTCTTGAAATCACTCCAGCAGGCGGAGAAGAGGTATCACCTCATCACTTGCAGATAAAGGGAGACACCCACATTCCCCACAGCCTACTTTGACCCTCATCTTGTCCTTTGGCTAAAGAAAGTAGGCTTTTTAAAAAATGCAGCCCCTGGCTTTCGGACTCCCTATTTCTTCAGCTCCAAGTCTTGGAAGCATGAGGGGATCACTGCCAGGCTGCTCCTCAAGTCACCAGGGCCCTTGCTCATTTGCCCTCTTGTCTCCACATTTCTTCTAATTTTGTTTTATATACAATTCCCAGGGTTTTTATTTGCACTTAGTGGGAAGAACATGGAAAAGTACATCTACTCCATCTTCCCAGAAGGATAAGCTTAATTTTTACTGTTAAACTAACTCCTAAGGATTAAGGGCTCTCCATACACAGAGCTTCCCAGGTGGCTCTAGTGGTAAAAAACCCGCCTGCCAACGCAGGGGACCTAAGGGACCTGGGTTAGATCCCTGAGTCAGGAAGATCCCCTGGAGAAGGGCATGGCAACCCACTCCAGTATTCTTGCCTGGAGAATCCCCACAGACAGAGGAACTTGGAGGGCTACAGTCAAGAGGGTCACATAGAGTCGGACACTACTAAAGCAACTTAGCATGCATATATACATACAATGGAATATTATTCAGCCTTAAAAATGAAGGAAATCCTGTCACATGCTAAACACAGATGAAAAGCCAGTCACAAACAAACAAATACTGTGATTCCACTCAGATGAGGTCCCCAGAGCAGTGGATTTCATATAACAGACAGCAGAGTGGTGGCTGCCAGAGACTGGTGGGTAGGCAGGAGTTGGAGGTGGGGAGTTGTGCAGTGGGTACTGAGCTGCAGTGTGGAAGACGAAGACTTCTGAACACCAGTCACAAATCAATGTGAATGTTCCAATACTTAACACTATCTTTGAAAAGAAGAATTATCTACCATGGTTGAGATAAATTTTACATTATGTGTATTTTACCATAATTTAAAAAAACTGAGCCCTCTCTCATTCGATATAATTCCTAAGATGCCCGATGCATACTCAATATTAGAATGTTCAAGCCATACTTGACAGAGACTAGGTACCATACTGGAGAAAGGAAGAAAAGATATAAAGAGAAAGGATTTTGTCTTTGGGAGCTGCAATTTAATTGGGCAGGATAAAAATACACAGAGATATGTTTAAACAAAGGTAATATGAACAAAGTCCTAATATTGCACCAGATGCAGAAGGAAAGCAAACTACAGAGAAACAGAGAAACTGAGTAAAAATAACTGGGATTAACATGAGGACTGAGATTATTTTGAAGGAGAAAACAGAATTCACTAAAGACAGAAATGGTGAAACAGCACTATTCTAGAAATATATTGAACACAACAAGTTTTGCAAGGAATAATAAGAATGCACATTCAAGTCTCTTAGAGAGGTTAAGACCACATTTAATCATTAAGTGCCCAAAATATTACCTTTCACGTTCCATTTGTCTCAGATGATCATTTTTTATAGCTTCAATCACTAAATTAGTATGTGGGTCATCCTGGGGGAAAAGTGAGGGAATCAGAAGTAAACACTGAGAACTGGGTGGCTAATCAGCCTCAGCACTAGGCCACTGTACACAGTGGAGAGTGAGTGAGTCTTTCTAAACTGTTTTCCTCGTGTAAAGCAGAACTTTCTCTTTCTTCTGATGACCTGTCATACTCTTCACTGAACTAATGCAGATTCTAGCAGCTGACACAAGGTCAGGCTGGAAATCATAGGACCAAGAATACGGAAGCCATGGTTGTCAGTACAAATGGGTAAAATCCTAAGTCACATGTAATTGCTTTAATGACATCAGTGACTTAGTATGACCCTACATTGACCTCTACTTCCTATCGAAGACATGGATGATTTCTTTCACAATATACATTATTTTTTCTCAATATGAAAGTTATATATGATAATTAACATCTACCCAGCACTTACTATGTTCCAGGATTAAGCATTTCACATGCACTCCCTCATTCAATCCTCACAACCCTATACAGCAGGCTGTTGTAATTAGTGCTATTTTAAATACAAAGAACAAGGAGAATAAATACTGAGAAGTGGGGCCAGCCACCACACTGCCATTCCCTTGTAATCCATCAAGAAAATCTACCAGGTTCCTTTTATGAAATCAACATTACTATACAATCATGATCTATCAACATGGACAATTTCACATGATTTGACTTCACATAAGATAACATTAAGGAATGATAATTTTTCATAAGATTCTCTCTTTTGTTTTTTGAGTAAAATTGTGCAGTCTGTTTAAACCATAATCTCCAGCCCTATTTCAATAGTTCCGTTGTCAACCTAATCTAAATAACATGAAAATGAAAAAACACATTAATACAGGACTGGCAGAAACCTGAAGAGTCATCCATCCCAACTTCATCACTTCTGGAGACAGAGAAGCACAGCTAATTAGGAGCTGGCTATGTAAGAGTCTTCTTCATACTCACGCTTGGTGAAATGTATTTATCATCTTCATCAACTTCTAGTGGAACAGCAATCAGTTTTTGGAATGACTTCTTCATTTTTTCTCGATCTCCAATGGCAAAGTAACTAAGAATCAGATTGAAGCCTGCCTTCAGATTTGGAGCCATACTCATGATGTGCTCAAAAGAAGAGATGGCGTCCGAATACTGCCCAGTTTTAATAAATGTGACTCCAATGTTCTGCATAATTTTAATCCTGAAAAAAACATGGACTCCCTTTAAAAGTCTGAACTCCCCAGCTGGCAATCAAGTTATTCCACAAATAAGTTCCTCCTTTTCTTTGCCATGTTACTTCTTGTTTTGTTAAGATTTACTGAGGTTTATTTTACACATGATAAAATTCACTTGCTTTAAGTATGTGATTCAATAACTATTGCTGCACTAACATAGATATGAAACCACAATCACACTCTAAGTCATTTCCATTTCCCTAGAAAGAACACCTGTGCCCACCTGCAGTCACTCCTCAGTCTAGCCTCCAGCCCCAGGCAAATGCTAATTTCCTTTCTGTCTCTCTGGACTGGACTGCCCTTTCTAGACATTGCATATGAATGGAGTTATACAACATGGGATGGTGGAGCCTGGTGGGCTGCCATCTATGGGGTCGCACAGAGTCGGACACGACTGAAGCGACTTAGCAGCAGTGGCAGCATACAACATATGATACCCTGTACCTTCATTCAATTAGCATAATTTTTGAGGTTCCTCCATATCACAGCATGTAAGAGGATGTCATTCCTTTTTCATTGCTGAATAGTATTCTACAGTGCAGCTATACCATTTTCCATCCATTGACTACGTGATAGATACTTGGACTGCTTCTACAAGGATAGTAGAATAATGCTGCTACAAACACTCATGTACAATCCTTTGTGATGATATATGTTTTCGTTTCTGTTGGTTATATACCTAACAGTGGAATTGGTCGTATAGTAAATTTGCATTTAATATTTTTTTAAAAACAACCTTATTATTTTCCAAAGTATCTGTGCTATTTTATATCCCCAGTGCATAAGGACTCTCATTTCTCTGCATCTTCCTCAGCACTGATCATTGTCTATATTTGATGACAGCTATTCTACCTTATTTCCAACCACTCCTTAACATAATCCCATTTCAACTAAATCTCTTTATTCATAATTCTCTGACCATCAGACCATGGTGTTTCCCAGCCTTTTCTCAGTGTCCTTTTGTCTGGAATGCCATCTCTGTCTTCACTTCAGTAACCAACTCAAGTGTACCTCCTTCACTAAGCCTTTCCTGAGAATTCCTGTTCTCAGTAATTATTCGTGCAACTTAAGAAATATCAATAACCTCAGATATGCAGATGACACCACCCTTATGGCAGAAAGTGAAGAAGAACTAATAAGCCTCTTGATGAAAGCGAAAGAGGAGAGTGAAAAAGTTGGCTTAAAGCTCAACATTTGGAAAACTAAGATCATGGCATCCAGTCTCATCACTTCATGGGAAATAGATGGGGAAACAGTAGAAACAGTGGCTGACTTTATTTTTCTGGGCTCCAAAATCACTGCAGATGGTGATTGCAGCCATGAAATTAAAAGATGCTTACTCCTTGGAAGGAAAGTTATGACCAACCTAGACAGCGTATTAAAAAGCAGGGACATTACTTAGTCAACAAAGGTCCCTCTAGTCAAGGCTATGGTTTTTCCAGTGGTCATGTATGGATGTGAGAGTTGGACTATAAGGAAAGCTGAGCCCAAAAGAATTGATGCTTTTGAACTGTGGTGTTGGAGAAGACTCTTGAGAGTCCCTTGGACTGCAAGGAGATCCAACTAGTCCATCCTAAAGGAGATCAGTCATGGGTGTTTACTGGAAGGACTGATGTTGAAGCTGAAACTCCAATACTTTGGCCACCTGATGCAAAGAGCTGACTTATTGGAAAAGACCCTGATGCTGGGAAAGATTGAAGGGAGGAGAAGGGGATGACAGAGGATGAGATAGTTGGATGGCATCACCGACTCAATGGACATGAGTTTGGGTGGACTCCGGGAGCTGGTGATGGACAGGGAGGCCTGGTGTGCTGTAGTTCATGTGGTTGCAAGAGTCAGAAATGACTGAGCGACTGAACTGAACTGAATTACCATACTACCTCTTGACTGTGGATTTTTAAGTACTTACCATATACTACATAATACTACCTTTTTCTAAAATGTTTAAATTCTTGGTCTCACCTGGGTTAAAAGTACCTCAAGGGCACTAGGTTCTATAAGTTAGATAACTGCTGATGATAGTGAGATATCTTGCATAATTCGAAAACAAATGTTTGCGAAGAGTGGCATTTACAAATAAATTAACTTTCTCAAGGGAATTGCACTGTGCCCAAGAGAAATTATGAACAGTAAATATCCTACAAACCTATGTTCCCTTAGTTATTACCAGACTAAGATAACTTACTGTTTCTGCTCTTAAAATATTATAATAGGAAATACCCCAGCACCTCCCCTGCCCACTTCTTCTAAGAGTCAACAGTAACCCTTCCTTCACTATTTCCTTCTCGAGCTCCGGTAAGATTGTAAGGAATTAAGTATCCAATCTCACACTCTGGAGTCTGCTATGTTCTAAACAACTGCTGTCTGATTTGGTGTGGGCAGTAAGTTGTATTACAGTGCTAATGGCCTGGAGGATTATTTTCTATATAGGCCCATTAGCTTAGTTTTATTCCAACTGATCACATATCACGCCTTTAACCTTTAGCTTCCATCATACAAATGCATGCAAGGGTCAGACCAAAATACTACAGCTGTAAGAAAAATCTAACACCTCTCATGTACACATACCACAAAGCACTCAGTCTACTGGCAACACGTCAGAAGAGTGACTTTGTTTCTGAAGAATGACAAACCTTACAAACTTACCTCATTTCTTTATGGACACTTGGAATTTGATCTAAGGCCATTCGGTAGAATTTAATGGCTTTGGAATAATTTCTTTGCTTTAAATAAATATTTCCCATATTCACTTTCAACCGTCCTAATTTAAAAAAAATTAATGAATATATAATATCTGATTTCTTTTACTTTTTCTATGAGACCAAAAAGTATACAGTATAAATGCTAAATATAAACAACAATCTCTTGTGAATAAAGTCTACAAGGGAAAGCACGTTCCATGGGGTTGCTATGGCTAATTCTACTTGTGATACAGAACATAGTCTTCATTTACTATTAGGCTCATACCAACTATTTTTTTTTTCATTTGTATTTGTGTGAATTTTCATATCCTTTAAGCAGGACACTATCATAAATTTAACTTGCTTAGAGCACAGATCATTTCATAAGAATAACTGAGGAAACTGTAAATTAACACTACAAAAAAACTATACTTATCAGAAAAACTAACTACACACACCTACCTGCATTGCTAAACATCTTATTTTTCACTATAACTTGATACGTGTTTAGTGCTTCAGCATACATCTCATTAGCTGAATACTGACTGGCCAAGTTGAAAAGAACCTAAGGAAAAAATATTGCAAAGAAATATATAATGATCATCTTAGGTCCCTTTTGCCTATCTTTTAGAGATTAAAATACTATAACAATATTAGTTGCCTCTATCAAGACTCCCAAACCATTAAGAAATGAAGTCCACAGAGAGTATCTTGCATTCCAGCATGAACCAGAACATTAGGACAGGTGGAGCTATCCTCTAAATTCCACCTAATTTTCCATGTATTCTTTCTGGTCAATGGATTTGCTATCCTTTAATCTCAGGAAGACCCACAAAGAGTATATGTGTATTGTTAGTATTGCTGGTAATAAAGAGTAAGGAAGATAGTGGACCAAATTCTCTTTGAAAACATAAACATTATGTGGAAATATCTTAAACCTTAATTTGTAGAGTATTGCTGCTCTATATGGAAATTTATAATTTAAATAATTGAGCTATAGTAAAGTATGTTCCTAGAGGAAAAAGATGATTATTGTAAATTATTCCCAAATCTAAAGATTCCATGGAATCTGAAAATATTAACTATAAATAGTAAACGTCTAACTTCTTCCTCCAAGTTTCAGTGTCCTTTTTTCCACTTGTTTAGCATATGAAGACTTCTCCCACTGAAAATACACCCTTTTAAACATCAGTATATATATATGAAAGAAGTGTCTTTTCAGAATTGAATAAATTTTGCTAGAAACTAGCTGTTTTTTTTTCCTTACTATCTTCACAGAACACTGTCTTATTAATCTAGTTTGAAGCTCTCTAAGATCACAGACAAAAAAGTCCACGTTCAAATCTTATTATCTAACTATGTTGACGGATGTTCACTAGACTTATTGTGGTGATCATTTCATAATATATACAAATATCAAGTTGAATACCTGAAATTAACAGAGCATTGAATCACATTTATACCTCAAAACAAAACAAAAGGAATCTTGTCAAAGTATGCACACTGAACAGAGCCCAAATATTAGTAATCTTCAAGAGTCCTTAGCTGGAAGGTTTACTAGTAATTTACTACATTATTAAAAATGACTAAATTAAAGAAAATCACTGTACAGACCAAAGATGAGAGTGGTCCCATTAACTGAAGAGCATTATTAACCTAATTCTAGGCACCTTAAGTCCAGTAAAGCTTAAGGAACAAGAGAAAACAACAAAGAAAAAAGACTTCTGGAATCTATAAATTCTCACCAAAATAACCGTATTCAACAGGCACTTTGTACTTACTGAGTAAGTTAAATCCAAGTTGATGTTCTCTGGCCTTGTAACTTGTTCTCGTTGCCTCACCAGGACTCTCTCCTTTCTGCCTGCATCTTTTGCCTTTTCCAAGGCCTGAAACCAAGTGTACATGGTGTCAACTCCTTCACAAATTCACATAGCTCTTGGTGCATCAGAGACGCCTGCAGCTGCATTACCCCTACTTCCTGGGTGCTCTGAGCGCTCCAAACATAAACTCCCCTCCTGTCTGTCTAACCGTGAGCTCTCATCCCTCATGGAAAGTCCATGTGTCTTTTGTGGGAAAGAAGGGGACTAATACCTGAAGGGTGAGGGCTAATACCTGAAGCATACCTGCTCACACTGAGTTTCTCATCACCTCTCCTCCTACCACCTTTAGGTCTAACCATGCCTACCTACATGTCTGACCTACCACCATTAGGGCTTCCCTGGTGGCCCAGCCAATAAAGAATCTGCCTACAATGCAGGAGACCTGAGTTCAATCCCTGGGTTGAGAAGATCCCCTGGAGAAGGAAATGGCAACCCACTTCAGTATTCTTGCCTGGAGAATTCCATGGATAGAGGAGCCTGGCAGGCTACAGTCCATGGGGTCACAAAGAATCCGACATGACTGAGCGACTAAAACTTTCACTGCATGCCTCTCTACTTCTTTTTTCCTTTCAGCTCCTGAATCTTTGGTGTTTCAATTCAATCTCATAAGAAAGGAATTTAGGTGAGTTTGTTTGGTTTCTGGGATGCTCAAAGTACAGATAAAAGCCACGGATAACTGCTACCTAATAGGACAACAGATCCTCAGTTTCACTAAGATCTTACTCAGAACATTAAGAACCTTTAACTGATTTCCACAGAGAGACTCACCAGTCCCATTAATGCCTTAATCTGATAATTAAGTCACAGAAACTGTATTTATGTGGTGTGATGATCAAAGTAATGTGAACAAAGCACCTAAGAGAAAAAAAATTAATTAAAAAAAAAGCCACAGAGTTGCATTCCCAAAAAGCAAACCATGAGTTTGCAGTTTTACTTAGGACAAAATATTTTAGGGCAGTGAGGCTTAAATAAGAAAAAAATCCCTTAGTACTTTCTTTATGGATCACAGTAGCTCTGCCTTCAGCAGGCTGTGCATCAATCTAGTAATCCACCAGGCTGAAAAATTTAGTCAACTGATACATCAGAATTTTCTCCCCTTTTAAATGACCAATGAGAAAAATTACAAAATCAGCCAACTGTTTTGACATCAGAGTTTATGAAGCAGAGTTAAAACTGTAGGCTCTCAAAATAATTATTTCAGTGAAAACTCCAAGGCCAGTCCACAGCAAAATGAAAATATTTATCTAGCTGTGTGCATGTATGGGTGCATACACAAAAGTAGACACATACTCACACACTTCATGATCTTGAATCTTAATCAGTTTATGGACTTACCAATTTTAAATCTCCACAACTGTTAGCAATACAGCTTTCTTCTACCAACTCATTTACTTTCTTCTCTAATTGTCTGATCTTTTCTTCTGGACTGTTAAAGAAAAAACCAAGTATATTCTGAATCATTCAATCACTAATAATATATATGAAATTTAACTTACTTTTAACATAGTCCATCATATGCTCATTAACTTTAAAAGTAGGTCACAGATAAGACAAATACATAAATGGCAATGAACAATAAATGTACCACTCTTTTTAATAACTACAGTATATATTCATAATAATAGTAAATACAGCTAACTTTTTTTAGCATAAGTGTCATTTAATTTTGAGCTAAATGCTTTACCCTAATTATGTCACTTAATCTTCATAAAAATATTTGATACAATTACTATTGTTATTTCATTTAACTGACAGGGAAACTGAGGTTTACAAAGTTAAGTACTGGCAGTCCAGTGGTTAGGACTCTGCACACTTCCACTGCAGGAGGCTCAGGTTCAATCTCTGGTTGGGGAACTGAGATCCCACAAGTGCTGTTCAGTTCAGTCGCTCAGTTATGTCCGACTCTTTGTGACCCCATGAATTGCAGCACGCCAGGCCTCCCTGTCCATCACCAACTCCCGGAGTTCACTCAGATTCACGTCCATTGAGTCAGTGATGCCATCCAGCCATCTCATCCTCTGTCATCCCCTTTTCCTCCTGCCCTCAATCCCTCCCAGCATCAGAGTCTTTTCCAATGAGTCAGCTCTTCGCATGAGGTGGCCAAAGTACTGGAGTTTCAGCTTTAGCATCATTCCTTCCAAAGAACACCCAGGACTGATCTCCTTTAGAATGGACTGGTTGGATCTCCTTGAAGTCAGCAAAAACAAGACCAGGAGTCGACTGTGGCTCAGATCATGAACTACTTATTGCCAAATTCAGACTTAAATTGAAGAAAGTAGGGAAAACCACTAGACCATTCAGGTATGACCTAAATCAAATCCCTTATGATTATACAGTGGAAGTGAAAAATAGATTTAAGGGCCTAGATCTGACAGATAAGAGTGCCTGATGAAAAAAAAAAAAAAAGAGTGCCTGATGAACTATGGACGGAGGTTCATGACATTGTACAGGAGACAGGGATCAAGAGCATCCCTGTGGAAAAGAAATGCAAAAAAAGCAAAATGGCTGTCTGGGGAGGCCTTACAAATAGCTGTGAAAAGAAGAGAAGTGGAAAGCAAAGGAGAAAAGGAAAGATATAAGCATCCAATTGCAGAGTTCCAGAGAATAGCAAGAAGAGATAAGAAAGCCTTCCTCAGCGATCAATGCAAAGAAACAGAGGAAAACAACAAAATGGGAAAGACTAGAGATCTCTTCAAGAAAATTAGAGATACCAAGGGAACATTTCATGCAAAGATGGGCTTGATAAAGGACAGAAATGGTATGGACCTAACAGAAGCAGAAGATATTAAGAAGAGGTGGCTAGAATACACAGAAGAACTGTACAAAAACGATCTTCACGACCCAGACAATCACGATGGTGTGATCACTCACCTAGAGCCAGACATCCTGGAATGTGAAGTCAAGTGGGCCTTAGAAAGCATCACTAAGAACAAAGCTAGGGGAGGTGATGGAATTCCAGTTGAGCTATTTCAAATCCTGGAAGATGATGCTGTGAAAGTGCTGCACTCAATATGCCAGCAAATTTGGAAAACTCAG
>SJYQ01007125.1:286945-299510 GCA_006410935.1 Redunca redunca
CTAAAAGAATAAGATTATCTGACAATATTAAAATAAAAAAAACAGAATTCTATTCATGTTGCTAGTAAAAAATATTTCTCTAAGAAATATATCTCAAATACACAGATCTGAGAAAGCTGGAAGTGAAAAAATGGGGAAGACATACAATGCAAACACTAGACAAAAGAGAACCTGGGTAGCTACAGCAATGTACTGACAGCTGACGAAACAGACACACAGCACTACTAGAGCTACGAGGACATTTCATAGCAATAAAAGACTCAACATAACAATATAACAATTCTAAATGTTTTTACTACAAATATATAAAACAAAAACCTTAACAGAGAAATTCACAATCATAGGGTATGATCTATTTTTCTCATTGATAATAATAGAACTTCAATTCATGCGTACCCCCCCCAAATCAATAAAAATACTGAACATTTGCACAAAATCATTAACAAACTTGATCAAACTGACAGATATCAGGTCTTGGAAAAACATGAAAAGGAAGGATGTGGGTCCCAGCAAAACTTTTCTGTGAGAACTGAAGGAAAGAGACTATTTTTCTTTTTAATCATTCATTAATGACTAGATCTGTTCTGGTTTTTACTCTTGGCACTGGACTGATCTCTTAGAAAGACTGGATTCTGTGTCTCCTCACTCCTTACTCACCCTGCACCGTCACCCACAGAGCCTTTCCTCACATACCTCAAGGCTGATCTTAACTGCACACATCCTTAAATATTCAACTGTACATTTATCTCCTGACTGTCCCAACTAGGAATAAAGAACTTATCTTTGTGATCCCAGAGCAATTTATATTCTTTTTACAACACAAATTACAATATGCCTTGTAATTTCTATTTGTGTCCACTTTACTCTTCTTTGGAGCTAGCTGGAATTTTATCCCTCTTAAATGAGCCTCTCCTATAAAAGTTGCACAGATTTTTCCCATTTAATACAGTAAGTAGGGTGTGATGACAATATCATTCAAAGGGGTGCAGACCTACTCTCTGTCCTGGTTACGGGTAACTGTGAGACCTCTCCTCCCAGCCTTGTTTCCTATCTATAACATGAGGGTCTCTGAAGTCATTTCTAAACATCAATGAAGGGCCAGCTTGGAGACATTATCACTTGTTGATACACCAAATCACTAAACTGAAGACTTCCACTTATTCACTAAGTTGTGATATAAAGATCTGTGGAGTACCCACAGCAAACAAAGAAAAGATCAATAAATAAGATAGTTTACCTCTTCAAAAAGGTTACAGTCTTGTCATTAGCCAAGTGCAAGAACTTAATCTACAGTTTTCCTTTCCATAATGAAGGTAACCTTAAAATTAAAATACAGCTTGTGGAATGTGTAGTCAAGAACTGACTTCACCCAAAGAGAGCACTGGCTTTGACCTTCACTACAGGGAGGTGATCTGTATGCCCCTGTAATGTCCTGCCTGATACATCCCTGTTTCCCTGGGGGGCTTTGGCCACCAGACAGTCTAACCCCCAGATATATTAGCTTGAATCTCCATGAGGGGCTAGAGACTAATGGGCAGCCACAGGAAAGTGTGTGATGGAGCGCCGTTAACACCGTGGACATCAGAGTCACGGAAGGGCGTCCTTGCTGGCTCTACAAGTACCGTCACCACACAGAGGGGTCGGGGGGGTTAAAACCACTCAGGGCTCCACAAGGAAAAGACAACCAGACCCCCCATGTCTGACCTCCCAGACTCTGCCCCAGGTCTCTCTTCTCTCAGCAGATTTAACCTGCATCATTCTCCTGAAATAAACCGTTAAGTATGATAGCTTTCAGTGATTTCTTTGAGTCTTTTCAGAAAATTACAGATGCTGAAGGTGCCTGCAGCTGGAATTAGAAGTGAGGATAGTCCCGTGGACCACTGTGCTAACTTCAAGGAAGGAACCCCACAAATGTGACAGGCAAGGTCCCTCCCACCGGAAGTGGTTTAATGCGGACCTTTCATTATTGCAGAACAGTTAAGTATGGTGGGAGGGAAGAGGCCCTGACAGAGTGAGGGACGGCAGGTGGGAGGACACACCATCTACAGGAGGGGATTCACTCCCTAACAGCCTGTCGACCTGGCACTGCCGGCCTCTTTTAGGTAACTTACTGTGGGGTGGCCTGCTGCCTCCAAGATGCTAGGCACTGGTCCAAGTTATGAGAACTAAAAATATCTCCAGGGCAAACATGTGCCAGGGCAGGTGGGCGAGTGGGCACTGAGAACCACTACTCTGGAGCCATGGGTGGGCAGAACACTAGGCATAGAACTTTCTGTACTTCTCACTTTACCTAGTGCCAATCTTGTTTATTTTCAATTACAAAAGACTCTCGGTAGAGTTCATGTACTGTGGAAGGCAAAAGTCTATTCTCTGTGTGACATATAAAAACTTTACTAATAACACTGAAAACAATCACTCTAGCCATGTATGTACTGGTGGAGGATTAATTAGCAGATGGTCATTAATCCAAGGGAGGTGTAATTTGCAATTTAAGCCCCAGTGTTTTCAAAGATCAATATTTACATAACATTAAAAATTAGAAAGACAAATTTTTTTTAAATAATATTTTGGGTAAACATATTCCAGTATCTTACATAAGTAATATTTATATGCTCAAGAGCATAAAAATTCTTTGATCTATATTACTTTAAAATTAACTTACTGGATATACTGTAAACTATAAAACATTGCTATAAGAAACTGAAAAAGAAATAAATGGAAAGACATCCTGTATTCAAGGCTATAAAACTTTA
The DNA here is from genome assembly GCA_006410935.1 of Redunca redunca. Lineage (NCBI taxonomy): Eukaryota > Metazoa > Chordata > Mammalia > Artiodactyla > Bovidae > Redunca > Redunca redunca. The sequence continues at coordinate 289,699 of SJYQ01007125.1, forward strand.
TATTGTTAAGATATCTATATTGAACTTCCCTGGTGGTCCAGTGGTTAAGAATACACCCGCCCTATAATTGATTGGAAGTGGCAAAAGTGGGCATTATTCCTAATTCTAGGGGAAAATCTTTTGGTCTTTTACCACCAAATATGTTGTTAGCAGTGAGGTTTTCTTATATAGCCTTTATCATAGTGACTTTCCTTCTATTTCTAGTTCATTATGTGCTCTTATTGTGAAAGGATGTGGAATTTTGTCAAGTTCTTTTATTGCATCAATTGAGATGATTTGGGGTTTTTTTCCCTTCATTCTATTAAGGTGACATATCGCATTGATTAATTTTTATCTGTTGATCCATTCTCAAATTCCAGGAATAAATCCCACTTGGTCATAGTGTGTAACCGTTATAATATGCTGCTTTGATTTGGTTATATTTTGTTCAGGATTTCTAGGTCAGTATTCATAAAGGATATTTCTTGTAGTGTCTTTGCCTGGCTTTGGTATCAGTGTAAAAGTTTTCAAAATATATTCTGGATTAAAAAAAAGAATCGGGGATACTGGTTCGATCCTTGGTCAGGGAAGAACCCACATTCCTCAGGGCAACTAAGCCGATGAGCCACAACTACTGAAGCCCGCGTGCCCTAGAGCCCACACTCCACAAGAGGAGCCACCACAGCAAGAAGCCCACACACTACAACTAGAGAGAGCGCATGTGCAGCAGCAAAGACCAGCACAGCCAAATATAAATAAATTACTTCAAAAAAAGATATCTATGTTACTCAAAGCAATGCACAGATTCAATGTAATCTCTACCAAAATCCCAATGTCTTTTTTTTATTTTTTAAGAAATGGAAAAATCCAACCTAAAACTCATTTGGAATCTTAACAGACCCTGGAGAGCCAAAAAATTTTGAAAAAGATCTAAGTTGGGGGACTCCTATCTGCTGATTTCAAAATATATTACAATGCTACTGCACTGGAAACAATGTGGTGCTGGAAGGAATGACTTTCAACAAGGGTGTCAAAACTACACAAGGGGGAAGGTCAGTCTCTCCCAAATGGCACTGAGAATACTGGATATCCTCACACAAAACAAGGAAATTGGACCCTTAATCTTATAGAGCATTCAAAAATGAACTCAAAGTAGATTAAAGGCCCAAACATAAGACCCAGAGCCTAAAAGATTATAAAACTGCTAGGAAAAAAACAGAGGAAAATGTCATGGCATTGGACTTAGCAATGATTTCTTGGATATGACATCAAAAAGCACAGGTAACTTAAGCAAAAACAGACAAATAGGACCACATCAAACATAAAGCCTTTTGTGGGTCAAAGGATCCAATCAACAGAATAAAAAACAGCTACCTACAGAATGGGAGGAAATATCTGCAAAGCATATATCCAATAAAGAACTCCTACAACTCAACAAGAAAACATTAAATAACCCAGCTTAAAAATGGGCAAAATACTTGAACAGACATTTCTTCAAAGATCATACACAAATGGCCAAACAGTATATGAAAAGATAACATCACTAATAATCAGAGAAATGCAAATCAAGACCACAATGAGAACCATCTCATACCCATTAAAACTGCTACTATCAAAAAACAGAAAATAACAAGTGTTAGTGAGGGGTAGAGGAACTGGAGCCTGCGTGCACTGTCAACGGAACTACCATACAATCCAGCAACCCCACTTCCAGATATATACCCTGAAAATAGGGCCTCAGGATATTTGTGTCCCCGAGTTCATGGCAGTGCTGCTCACAACAGCCAACAGGTGGAAGCGACCCAAGTGTGTGCAGAACAAGATGTGGTCCATCCAGACAATGAAATGTCATTCAGCCTTAAAAAGGAAGAAAACCCTGACACCTGCTGCACCATGGATGAACCTTGAAGATGTTATGTTGAGTGAAATAACTGTTCGATTCCTCTTATGTGAGGCACCTAGAACAGGCAAACACACAGAGATAGAGAGTAGAAAGGTGGGGCCAGCAGCTAGAGGACGTTGTTGTTCAGTGAGGACAGAGCCTCAGTTTGGGAAAATGGAAAGTTCTAGGGGTCTGTTTCACAACAATGGGAATTAATTTAGCACTCCCAATGTGTACGTTTAAAAACAATAAACAGGGTAAGCTTTGTTCGTTGTTTTTTTTTACCATAATTAAAAAAAATCACTTACTGGAGGTCTTCTGCCATGACTAGTTCTCACAGCTTGCTGAAAGGCTGTGTCATTCTCCAATTCCTAAAACAAAATGGCAAATTTAATATTCAATGTGCGATGACAAATTTTAAAAAATGTTTAACCACTACTGTTTGGTGTTCAGGATCCTCTAGGACCCATCTTTTTTCATCTACTGACGTCCACGTAGGGCTCAAGGACTCCTGTCCTCAACTTCCCCTTCACAGGACACGAAATACCAAAGGCCCTCTCTCCCTTGGGGAGAGGAGCACTGGCAATCTAGTCAAGTGCAAGGACATGTCACTGGCTACTGGCTCAATGGGTACTGTCAGTGTGCCTGGTCCCAAGATCAAGTCTTTATTGTCTCTCTCTTCTAAGTCGGTGGAGCAGCAAGAACAGAGAATCACCCCCTCCATCCTTTCTCCTTCCTCTCTTCTTCCATATCCTAGGCTGTGGCTACTAGCCTTACCCGAGAAGCTGAGGACAGAAAAAGCTGCATCCTCTCCTAGAAATTGGGCAAACTCTCTTGTCTCATCTCCCAAGTGAAAACGGTTTTTCATCTCAGGGAGAGGTAAAGTCTGAGACTCAGACTGGAGCTAGCTGAGCCTCCACTGGGTCCAACCTGTCATGCTTTGGAACCAAAGGCTCAGCTGACATAAAACGTTACTGTGCTTTGCTGATTCCTGACCCGTGCTCACATTTTCCCTCAGGAATCTGAGGAAAGTCACATTAGTCAGGGGCAAGTTACCAGGGCTTCCAGGTTTCTTGGACAAAATGCTATTTTCCAGCTGCCAGTGTAACCAGCCTTTGCCTCTAGCTCCTTCACCACAAGCTCTGGGTTCAGCCCTCTATACACATCAGTGCACACTTCTCACACTCGCCTCTGACTCACTCCAGTCTACTTCCCACAGAAATATACTTGCCGATTACTAAAAAACAAACAGTGCACTAAAACAAAAAAATAGAGTCAGTATCAATTAGCTTTTTAAAACCCTGGAGACAACGTGTTTTTATAACCAGGATGTACTTTACACATGAACAAAATACAATGTACTTTAAACATGATTATGCACAAGCATTTTTTAGCTTTACTTCAAATAATCTTTATAACCTTCCACATCAGCTACACAAAATGAAGTAAGTACAACACTGCTATATTTAAAATGTATAACCAACAAGGCCCTACTGTGTAGCACATGGAACTTTGCTAAATGTTATGTGGCAGCCTGGATGGGAGGTGGGTTGAGGGGGGAGAATGGATACATGTATATGTATGGCTGAGTCCCTTCAAAAGAAAAAAAAAAAAAAAATGAATAAGTATACAAATCTCACTCTCACTCAGCCATAGAAACCAGGCAACTTTCATATGAGTATAAGCCAAGCACTCCCTTGGCACATCTTTTAGGAAAAAGAAGTCTAATATTCCTATATTATTAGTAAAATTCAACTAATCAACTCAAAGAAGTCTAACTAAATGATAAACTAAAACCTATCAACAAATTCTCCAATTACAAATACCAAACTAACACAACTTTTGTCATTTCTTTTCCTTTGTTCATGATTTGATTAACAATTTGCATAATCTATGAACACCTTAGCAACTGTTTCAAGTAATTCAGTTATATATTAACTTATTCCAATTAATTAAAATAAAAGGAAACCATGAATAAACCAAATTTTTATTTTACTGTGTAATTTACTTTTGTGTATGATATTCTGAATATTTGCTTCAAGTTATTAATAGATAATGAAGCCACACTGTGATGACCTGAAGAGTTAGGAAGTTTATCTGATATTATTAAAAACGATCATGATGATCGTTTTTACACTTGTGGGACTCTACCCAAGAAATGTTTGATCACAAGGTAAAAAATTACTTATGCATAAAATTTTTAATTGTGTTATTTTTATTAATAGGGGCAGAAAACTATAAATAACTATCCTATAGTCAGAAAGTAATCAACTGTATATAGTCAGTATTATGCAGCCATTAAAACTATATTTAAATTTTTAGTATCACGAGATATTGTTTATGACATAGCCAACAATAGATAAGCAAACAGAAAAGTAACTGTCAGTTCAATTCCAAACATTCTAAAAGAAAATTCTATGTATATGCATGAAGGAAAGACAAACAAAACATTAGCAGTAGTTATTTCTGAGTGGTAGGATTATGGACAATTTTGTTTTCTAACAATGGGCACATATATTTTTTATACATGTAACTTTTATAACTGGGAGAAAGGGAGAGTCAATTGTTTTCATAATTAACACTAACTTACAAAAATGCCCATGTTTTAATACATATTTTTAAAAATTAGTCTGTATAGTCATATCCATGTATACAGATGTTTGTATTAAATATATAGGGAGGGACACACCTATCTATATAAAAAGACAAGGAACACAGCAAAACATCGGTGCTATGACCTGCTACAGTACAGGTCATCACCAGGTAACAGTATTTGTCATTTTATTTTTTTCCCCAATCTTCTATATTTTTCAAATTTTCTATGATAAATAGTATCTCCTAGATTTTTATTTCATACAAAGTAAATGAATAGTTTCTGTTTTCTTTTTTTGCTTTCTAAGTCTCAAATTCACAAACCATCATTCTCCAGAAGAAAAAACTTCAAAAATGACTGAAAGCCATGTGAAAAACTCCAGAATAGAATGTAAGTTCCTAAATTAGAGTCCTCTGAATGCTAGTATTTGATTCTCACGTACTAGCAAGAAAATTAATCCTCACATCCTTCATCCTTAAATTGTTTCACACACTAATTCAAGGTAAATTTATAAAGCAGCTTCTTTTGGTTTTTGTCTTTTACAATTTGGAAACTGTAACTCTCACAATGTAAACAGATTTAAAATAATCAAATAATTGTCTTAATAACAATTTCATCCTATAATTACTATACTACTAAATATTAAGCAGATACAGGCTTGTTGACATAAGTTGACATTCATAAAAGGAAAACAGCAGGTTACAAAACAGTACACACAGTATGATACCATTGTCTTCAAAAACATATAGACATACAGTGTACATATATATATACACACACACATATATTTCTGCATAGGGAAACACTTAGCATTAAGCACTGTAACTTATTTGATGTTTATCTCTGGGTGGTGACAGTTTCTATGATTTTAATTTTTTCTTTATTTTTATTCTCTAGTTTTTCTATAAAATACTTGTATAATTCAATTCAAAGAAGAAAAATAACTCTACATGACATTTCAAATTTAGGGCATTAAAAAAAACGACTTAGATACCTCAAGGGATCTAAGTCTTTTAACATACATATTCAGATAACTAGTGCAAAAGAATGCAAGAATATAATTGATCCTAATTCTTTTCCATAACATTTTTTCACATCTCTATGCTTTTCCCTTCTGTTGCGATTATTACTATTGGTAGAAGTTAGTACAGTCTTCAGTAATACTACTTTTCTAGGCTTTTAATCAACTTAACTTAATCTAAAGCATAATACAGCAGAACCACCAAATCCAAAATTTTCACAAACCAGCTGGTTAGCAAAGACCAAAGTAAAAACCAATGAAACAATTTTTTTTTTTTTACCTCAGTATCATAGGTTGGATTGTAGTCATTATATCCAGAATAAAGATCATCTTCATCTGTTTCTGGGGCAAGGTGTACATTTTGCATCATTTGTACCTATGAAAAATCACTGTTGTAAATGTATTCTTGAAATAATTCTTAATTGAAATAAAGTATAACTATTAACAACCTTTCTGGTCAAATTTATGTCTACATATGTTTATGGCTTAAACATTCTTCGTGTCAAATTCTTAAAACTAGGTATCAAAACACACACACAAGTCAATGGAACAGAACAGAGAGGCCCCAATAAACCTGTGCATTTAAGGTCAATTAATTTATGACAGTCACTCAGTGAAGTCGCTCAGTCGTGTCCAACTCTTTGGGACCACATGGACTGTAGCCTATTAGGCTCCTCAGTTCATGGCAAGAGTACTGGAGTGGGTTGCCATTTCCTTCTCCATGGGATCTTCCCAACCCAGGGATCCCACATTGTGGGCAGACACTTTACCGTCTCAGCCACCAGGGAAGTCCAATTTATGACAAGGGACCCAAAAATAAACAATGGAGAAAGGATAGTCTCTTCAATAAATGGTGTTGGGAAAAATGGACAGCCACATTCAAAAAAAATACATCTGGGCCCCTACCTTATACTATATACAAAAATCAATGCAAAATGAGCATAAGACTTGAAACCACAAAACTTAGAGAAGTAAACATAGATGGTAAGTGCCTTGACATCGGTTTTGATGATATCTTTTTTGGAACTGACACCAAAAGAAATGACAACAAAAAATAGGTAAGTGGGACTAAATCAAACTTAAAAGTTTCTAAACAGCAAATGAAATCATCAACAAAATGAAAAGGTAATTGGGAGAAATATTTGCAAATCATGTATCTGATAAGGGGTTAATATCCAAAAGATATAAAGAACTCATGTAACTCAACAACAAAAACTCAATTAAAAAATGGGCAGAGGAGACTTCCCTGGTGATCCAGTGGTTAAGAATTCGCCTGTCAATGCAGGGGACAAGGGTTCGATCCCTAGTCTGGGAAGATCTCACATGCCATGGAGCCTGTGCTCTAAAGCCTTTGAGCCACAACTACTGAGCCCATGTGCCATAACTACTGAAGCTGGTGAGCTCAGAGCCTGTGCTCCACAACAAAGAACCTATAATAAGAAGTCCATGCAACACAACGAAGAGCAGCCCCTGCTCACCACAACTAGAGAAAGCCCTCACACAGTAACAAAGACCCAGGACAACCAAAAATAAATACAATATTTTAAAAAATGGGCAGAGGATCTAAATAGACATTTTTCCAAATCAGACAATACAGATAGTCATGAAAAGATGAAAAGATGCTCAACTTCACTAATCATCAGGGAAATAAAATCAAAAACACAAGGAGATAGCACCTCACACTGGTTAGAATTGTTATTGTCAAAAACACTAGAGATAAGCATTGATGAGGATGTGGAGAAAAGGAAACCCTGTGCACTGTTGGTATGAATATAAGCTGATGAAGCCACTATGGAGAACAGTATGGAGGTTCCTAAAAAATTAAAAATACAGTTACTGAATGATCTAGCAATTCCACTTCTGGGTATCTATCTGAAGCAAATGAAAATAGTAACTCAAAAAAGTATCTGCACCACGATGTTTGCTGCATCATTACCAACAAGTAAGATATAGAAACAACCTAAGTGTCCACCGATGGATGACTGGCTAAAGAAAATGTGATACACACACAAACACATGTGCACACACACCATGGAATACTATTCAGCCCCCCAAAGGAAATTTTGTCATTATGATCAAGGATGGATCTATATGGCATTGTTGTTTAGTCACTAAGTAGTATCCTATTCTTTTGCAATCCCACGGACTGGAGCCCACTGGGCTCCTCTGTCCATGGGATTTCCCAGGCAAGAATACTGGAGTGGGTTACCATTTCCTTCTCCAGAGCATCTTCCCGACCTAGGGATCAAAACTGCATCTTCTACATTGGCAGGCAGATTCTTTACCACTGCACCACCTGGGAAGCTGAGAGGGCACTATGCTGAGCGAAATTAAGCCAGATAGAGAAAAACAAAAACTGCATGATCTCACTTATCTGTGGAATCTAAAAACAAAAAGAATTCCTTGGCATTTCAGTGGTTAGGACTCAGTGCTGTCACTGCAGAGGGCCTGGGTTCAATCCCTGGTGGATGAACTAAGATACCACTAGCCTCATAGTTGAGTTGAGTTCAGTCACTCAGTCATGTCTGACTCTTGGCGACCCCATGGACTGCAGCACACCAGGCCTCCCTGTCCATCACCAACTCCCAGAGTTTACTCAAATTCATGTCCATTGAGTCGGTGATGCCATCCAACCATCTCATACTCCATCATCCCCTTCTCCTCCTGACTTCAATCTTTCCCAGCATCAGGGTTGTTTCCAATAAGTCAGTTCTTCACATCAGGTGGCCAAAGTACTGGAGTTTCAGCTTCAGCATCAGTCTTTCCAATGAATATTCAGGACTGACTTCCTTCAGGATGGACTGGTTGGATCTCCCTGCAGTCCAAGTAACTCTCAAGAGTCTTCTCCAACACCACAGTTCAAAAGCATCAGTTCTTTGGCGCTCAGCTTTCTTTATAGTCCAACTTTCACATCCATACATGACTACTGGAAAAACCATAGCTTTGACTAGACAGACCTTTGCTGGCAAAGTAATGTCTCTGCTTTTTAATATGCTGTCTAGGTTGGTCATAACTTTCCTTACAAGGAGACAGTGTCTTTTAATTTCGTGGCTACAGTCACCATCTGCAGTGATTTTGGAGCCCAAAAAAATCAAGTCTGTCACTGTTCCCATTGTTTCCCCATCTATTTGCCATGAAGTGATGGGACCAGATGCCATGATCTTAGTTTTCTGAATGCTGAGTTTTAAGCCAACTTTATCATTCTCTTCTTTCACTTTCATCAAAAGGCTCTTTAGTTCTTCTTCACTTTCTGCCATAAAGGTGGTGTCATCTGCATATCTGAGGTGATAGATATTTCTCTTGGCAATCTTGATTCCAGCTTGTGCTTCTTCCAGTCCAGCATTTCTCATGATGTACTTTGCATATAAGTTAAATAAGCAGGATGACAATACACAGCCTTGATGTACTCCTTTCCTGATTTGGAAGCAGTCTGTTGCTCCATTCCAGTTCTAGCTGTTGCTTCTTGACCTGCATACAGATTTCTCAGGGGGAAGGTCAGGTGGTCTGAAATTCCCATCTCTTGAAGAATTTTCCACAGTTTGTTGTGATTCACACAGTCAAAGGCTTTGGCATAGTCAGTAAAGCAGAAATAGATGTTTTTATGGAACTCGCTTGCTTTTTCGACAATCCAGCAGATGTTGGCTTTGATCTCTGGTTCCTCTGCCTTTTCTAAAATGAGATTGCACATCTGGAAGTTCACGGTTCACGTATTACTGAAGCCTGGCTTGGAGAATTTTGAGAACTACTTTGTTAGCTCATGAGATGAGTGCAACTGTTTGGTAGTTTGAACACTCTAGAATCCGCCTGCAATGCAGGAGACCCCAGTTCAATTCCTGGGTCAGGCAGATCCCCTGGAGAAGGGATAGGCTACCCACTCCAGTATTCTTGGGCTTCCTCTGTGGCTCAGCTGGTAAAGAATCCACCTGTGAAGTGGGAGACCTGCGTTCGATCTCTGGGTTAGGAAGATCCCCTGGAGAAGGGAAAGGCTACTGACTCCAGTATTCTGGCCTGGAGAATTCCATGGACTTAGTCCATGGGGTCGAAAAGAGTGGGACATGACTGAGTGACTTTCACTTTCACTTTGAACATTCTTTGGCATTGCCTTTCTTTGGGATTGGAATGAAACTGAACTTTTCCAGTCCTGTGGCCATTGCTGAGTTTTCCAAATTTGCTGGCATATTGAGTGCAGCACTTTCACAGCATCATCTTTTAGGATTTGAAATAGCTCAACTGGAATTCCATCCCCTCCACTAGCTTTGTTCATAGTGATGCTTCCTAAGGCCAACTTGACTTCGCATTCCAGGATGAACTAAGATCCCACAAACCCCATAGTAGAG
>SJYQ01007126.1:0-15261 GCA_006410935.1 Redunca redunca
GACTTATAATGTGTTTTGGAATCTGTTTTAGAGGTGCCTCTAGTTTTGGTGTGAGATACAGACCTAGAACGTGATTTAGCCTTCATTTCTTTCTTGGGCTGGGACTTGGACCGTGATCTTGAATTGGATTTAGATCTTGAAAAAGATCGATTTCGGTGTTTGAATCTATCATTGTCGGAATGGCTTCTGCTACGCCGTGGTCTTCCAGTCGGTCTACTGTTTCTAGGACTATAAGATCTTCTATAGTTGTAATCGAAGGACCGACTTCTTGATCTTCTTCTGTCATAACTTCGGCTTCTAGAACGTCTGTATCTGTCATAATCATCATAGCGTGACGAACTATACACATTCCTCCCTTCCTTGGCTTTCAATTGATTTGGAGTCTTTCGATCCCCCTGTGCAAACTGTATTTCAATTTGGCGTCCACAAATCCACTTTCTGTCCAAATTATGTAAAGCATCTTCTGCATCACGAACATCCTCAAATTGAACATATGCAAATCCTCTTGGACGGCGAGTGTAGAAATCAAGTGGAACATACACATCAACTATAGGACCATAACGACCAAATTCCTGTCGTAAATCTTCAGACCTGGTATCATCGGCCACGTTCCTCACGAAGAGAGACGTGTTGGGGGGGCGCAGGTACCGGGACATGACTCCGGCGTTGAGTCTCTGCGGGGACACTAACGGGCTCAGCAAACCGTCCGCAGCTTCGGCGCCGGATCCTCCTCAGACACACACACACACAGCCAGAGGGCTCCGCTACAGCGACCGCCTCTTCTCGCGAGACTTCACTCCTGCTCCGCCACCCCCTCCCCTCATGTTCACCCTTCTTAAAGTTAGATACTTTAACTATAAGCTATATCAATTTAAAATACTGCCTTCCCGGAAGAATTTGGGTTTTACCTTGTGTCTTTAATTTGAAAGGCATCTGATACTTGAGGAAATTAATCTATAATGGTGCAATTACCAGGGTTGATATTTTAGAGCAGATCTCTTATAAACTCCCTCGAAACATATGCAGAAGAAGTCTTACTCAAATGATGCGTCCCTTTCTCTCCGGAGGAAGGGAAATTTCAAAGAGAACCCTTCTCTTCAGAGATAAAGAAGCTGTGCTCTTGCTGTCAGTCACTGCATTTCCAGGGTGACAGGACAGTGTTTCCTGAGGGTTTCTTTGTCACCTGGCTGCAAGAGTGATCATCTGCTGAACAGGTAATTATGGACTGAACTAGGAATCATGCCGGGATGTAAATGTCTAGTAGCCACAGAGTGTTTGCATTGTAACTAATGAATAGTCCCTTGCCTAATATAACCCAACCTAATTACCCATAAAGCTTTGGGCAATTTTCACTTGACCCTAAACTTTGTACATTTAGCCGCTTCTCTACCCAATACTGAATGATAACAAGAGAGTAGTGAGCGTGAAAAGGTTGTTCCCTCTGCAATATGTCATTACGGTACATAGTATTTTAATCAGAGGAAATCAGTGGTTTTAGTAAGGTCTCATTCATTACCTAATCATCAGTTGTCATTTGGAGAAGAGCCAGCGCAAGAAAGAAGACTTCAAATAGTTTTGCCATGTGTCTCTTTTGCTAATGTTCATCAATTCTTTTGTGTTAGCATCCACTGTAGAGAAAAAGGATATCGGGGCCACTCTAATGCATGAAGGAAGCTAAGAAATGAGTCTCACTGGAGTGAAACGCCTTACTCACCTCTGCATCTCCAGTACCTGGTACCTCACCTGAAGCATAGGATATGTCTCAATTAATATTTACAACTTATTTACTTTTACTCAATCTTTACTTATTCACAAGGTTTGAAATTGTTCCAGGCCAATACCAGGGGTGATGTCTAAGCATTGACATGTGCTGTGGAGGTTGTTTTTAAACGTTTAATTTTCTGATAGAAATGTACACATTATAGAGAAGCTGATTCTGAGAGTAACTTTAATAAGCAATAATAGAAATTTTTCAGCAGAACAGCTGCTTTACAGCTGTGTTATCTAACATGCAGTATAAATGAAATTTCACAATATGCCCTCACCCACAATTCAGATACCATGTGAAACCCAAACCAAGACAAGAAAGGAAAAGATGTACATTAAACTGTGATCTTTAGGAATATGTCGAACATGTATGACACTAGTGATCGTTGATCTACAAAAGTGATGAAGTTAATAAGAGGGCAAGTGAGGAGTTTGAGACGGAGGCCTCTTAGATGAGAAAGAAATCCTTTCTATATACTTAGGTTTTGGGAAGAAGTAAACATATGCTTGATACACTTCTGGGGAAATTTGAGATCAGCACCTCCGATGTGGCTATCACTGAGGTCCCAGTACTTAAATGTCTTTGTTAAAAACCTGCTTAAAGCACAATTCAGAGATCTATCCTGATTATGCTGAGGATGATGGTGTATGTGAAATTTCTACCTAAAAATGTGGTCAGACCTGTGCCTGTGAAAATATTCTTCTTTTCACACACAGTGTTAGTGTTTTCTTTCTTTAATATATTGTACTGACTCCCTCCATATGCCCAGAGAAGATACGAGGAAATGAATAAAGATGTCAGTAACTACATAGAGGAAATGGTCTACAACGGAAAGTCAGATGCATTTTGTGCCAGTTTTTGGTTGGAATGGTGACAAGTTTGCTGGGATCCAAGCTTTAAAATGCTTGGAACAGGAATGCAAAATCATCCTCACTGTTTCTGGAACTATATTGCTTTAAAAATTAGATTCTATCCTGCCACAACCTCATGCAATTTAAGAACTCCTAATCTCCCCTTCCAGGATGACTATGAGACTGGTGCTATTGGTGATGTAATGGGAGTCAGGTCAGGATCTTCTAGGTCTAGGGAGGGCAGAGCATCTTTGTTCCATTCAATGTTAGAACTGAAGAAAAGTCTATCAATGTGAATTTAGATTCTAAATGAAGCTCTGCATGGTAATGAGGTGGATGTCCAAGTGATTAATTTCATTCACAGTCGTCTACTGCAGTACGTGGATGGTGGAAGGAATAACAACTCCCACAGTGGCGGGTGCTGGCTTTAGCAGTCCTCACCCTGAAACACCCAGGCCTGACTCTTGCTGACCACGCACCAATGCTGAATTGTCACCTCTCTCATAATGCTGGAAACTTCTCTGGGATTTAAGTGGAAGACTGATCTCCATGTTGATAAAAAGATAGCATCTTTAAATCTGATGATATTGTCCTCATCATCGGGTGTCAAGCAGACTCCTGTATGTAGAGATAATCTCCAGCTAGTCTCCCTAGGATGTTTGCTAAGCTTGAGACTAACTTTAGCTTGAAGTTTTTTTTTTCCTTGAAATTTATTAAAAGGCTAATGAACTTCCTCAGAAGATTCTGAAGAATGACTGCTAATTCCAAAACATGGAAAACATTTTGGGAGCAAAGAAATGCTTTGGAGATCACACTATTTTATGTTTATGGCAGTACACAGAAGAACTTTACAAAAATATCTTCATGACCCAGAAAATCACGATGGTGTGATCATTCACCTAGAGCCAGACATCTTGAAATGTGAAGTCAAGTGGGCCTTAGGAAGCATCACTATGAACAAAGCTAGTGGAGGTAATGGAATTCCAGTTGAGCTCTTTCAAATTCTAAAAGATGATGCTGTGAAAGTGCTGCACTCAATATGCCAGCAAATTTGGAATACTCAGCAGGGGCCAGAGAACTGGAAAAGGTCAGTTTTCATTCCAATCCCAAAGAAAGGAAATCACAAATAATGCTCAAACTACTGCACAATTGCACTCATCTCACATGCTAGTAAAGTAATGCTCAAAATTCTCCAAGCCAGGCTTCAGCAATATGCGAACCATGAACTTCCAGATATTCAATCTGGTTTCAGAAAAGGCAGAGGAACCAGAGATCAAATTGCCCACATCTGCTGGATCATTGAAAAAACAAGAGAGTTCCAGAAAAACATCTATTTCTGCTTTACTGACTATGCCAAAGCCTCAGACTGTGTGGATCACAATAAACTGTGGACAATTCTGAAAGAGATGGGAATACCAGACCACCTGACCTGCCTCTTGAGAAATCTGTATGCAGGTCAGGAAGCAACAGTTAGAACTGGACATGGAACAACAGACTGGTTCCAAATAGGAAAAGGAGTACGTCAAAGCTATATATTGTCACCCTGCTTATATAACTTATTTGCAGAGTGCATCATGAGAAACTCTGGGCATGAGCTGGAATCAAGATTGTCTGGAGAAATATCAATAACACTAACACCTCAGATACGTAGATAACACCACCCTTATGGCAGAAAGTGAAGAAGAACTAAAGAGCCTCCTGATGAAACTTAAAGAGGAGATAGAAAAAGTTGATTTAAAGCTCAACATTCAGAAAACTAAGATCATGGCATCCGGTCCCATCACTTCATGGGAAATAGATGGGGAAACAATGTCAGACTTTATTTTGGGGGGCTCCAAAAAGATGGTGATTGCAGCCATGAAATTAAAGATGCTTATTCCTTGGAAGGAAAGTTATCACCAACCTAGACAGCATATTAAAAAGCAGAGACATTACTTTGTCAACAAAAGTCCATCTAGTCAAGGCTACAGTTTTTCCAGTAATCATGTCTGAATGTGAGAATTTCACTGTAAAGAAAGCTGAGCACAGAAGAATTGATGCCTTTGAACTGCGGTGTTAGAGAACATTCTTGAGAGTGCCTTGGACTGCAAGGAGATCCAACTAGTCCATCCTAAAGGAGATCAATCCTGAATGTTCATTGGAAGAACTGATGTTGAAGCTGAAACTCCAATATTTTGGCCACCTGATGCAAAGAGCTGACTCATTTGAAAAGACCCTGATGTTGGGAAAGATAGAAGGGAGGAGGAGAAGGGGACAATAGAGGATGAGATGGCTGGATGGCATCACCAACTCAATGGACAAGAGTTTGAGCAGACTCCAGGAGTTGGTGATGGAGAGGGAGGCCTGGAGTGCTGCAGTCCATGGGGTCACAAAGAGTCAGACACGACTGAGAGACAAACTGAACTCATGATGTGAATGACAACAACAACAATAAGGTTGAAGGTGTTCTGATTGTATGCTTATTTAGTAATTTTTGTATAAAATGTTTAATATTTTCATCCACCTTATAGGGGATGAAGTATAACGCCACTCAAGAAATATCACAAGTTGTGTTTGCCGCCACTTTTGTAGAGAAAGTGTGCTAAAGAGACAGTGATTTAATAGCCAGGAGACTGAATTACTCTCCTACATCTGGAGTTGCTCTCTGAGGGTCAGGGTTGTGGTCTGTGGATAAGGTAAGGAACAGGGAAGAGAAAGAAAAACCACGTACAACTGTCTGTGTTATAAATGCTCTGATGGCAAATGGGAAACATTTGTCCCTAAGGACTTGCAATCTGACACCTGTCAAGAACACTAAAGTCTTTTTTAAGAATAAAATGTGGCTAAATTGACCGCTTGTCTTGAAGATTCCTGAAGGGAAGAAGAGAATAAAAATATGGCTTAAGTCTCTTTGGTATAACTTGCTGAGTGTGGAGCCCTAGAGGCTGTTGTACCACCTTTTTAAATGAAATTAAATGATCCTTTGAGTTTAATAGGAGTTTAAGAAATGACAAGAATGTGGGGATTTTTTGGATAGAATTCCTATGGATTATTTAAATAGTACTTAAACTGAACACTTTTTTCTAGTAAAAACAGCTGAAAGCAGAAAATCAAAAAATATATATATAAATGAAAATTCAAAAAGGAAGCGGGAAACAGGATAAGCTTGAGATAATACAGTATGATGACTTAGGAAACACAGGGGAAAATGTTTTATTTATTCATATAACATATTTTAAATGAATTCCTTCAAGTGCTGACCATGTCGATAAATAGAGAGGTACTTATGTGAGAAAAAATAAAGGCATGTATAATCAAGCAGTGGAAACAAATAGTGATCAAAGAATCATAAAAAATGGAAAAGTCCATCTCTAACAATGACTCCAAAAGGATGGTGACTGAATCCTAGCTATCACACACAAGGGGAATGTTGGTCTGATCTGGAAGGTCAAGGGAGACATCCTTGAGGAATGATGGTGAAGAATGGGTCTAATTTCAAAGTTATGCTGAACTGGGTGAAGAACTAGAGGAAGGTGACTGAAGCTTAAACTATAAGATGTAGTAAACTCTACATACAAAATTTTTGAACCTAAGATTATATCAACCAAGAATAGCTGAGTGAAAGCTGCCATTTTTGTTCATAAAACAGTTTTATTGTTTTACACATTTTTGCTAATGCTGGAGCTGACTGAATTCATGTGAAAAGTGAAAGTAATGTTTAGTAAAGGCTCAAATGCATGAGACCTTGATCTTGGTTTTGCATTGACCTTATGGATGTGGTTGGGCAAAATGATGGAAAGCAAATAGATGAATATAATTCTTGATCTCTGGAATTTTAAAATACAAACCATTAAATGCCATTGACATAAGAAAATATGTGTCATATTTTCCCTAAATAAAATGTAGAGTTATGGTTTTTTTAATATAAATTTATTTTTTAATTGGAGGTTAATTACTTTACAATATTGTTTGGTTTTGCCATACATCAACATGAGTCTGCCACAGGTATACACGTGTTCCCCATCCTGAACCCCCCTCACTCGTCCCTCCCCATACCACCCCTCTGGGTCGTCTCAGTGCACCAGCCCCAAGCATCCAATATCATGCATCGAACCTGGACTGGCGATTCATTTCATATATGATATTATACATGTTTCAGTGCCATTCTTCCAAATCATCCCACCCTCACCCTCTCCCACAGAGTCCAAAAGAATGCTCTATACATCTGTGTCTCTTTTGCTGTCTTGCATACAGGGTTATCATTACCATCTTTCTATGTTTTGTTTTGTTTTTTTAAGATGAAGTCACTTAGTCATGTCCGACTTTTTGCGACCCCATGGACTGTAGTCCACCAAGCTCCTCCATCCATGGGATTTTCCAGGTGAGAGTACTGAAGTGGATTGCCATTTCCTTCTCTAGGGGATCTTTCTGACCCAAGAATTGAACCCAGGTCTCCTGCATTGTAGACAGACACTAAGTTTGGAATAAAAAAAAATGGTTCAATTACTACCTTTGACACTGTCTTTAAAAATAACTTGAAAATTCTGATTGACTAGACTAAAACAAGATACAATTGATGCAGGATGCTTGGGGCTGGTGCATGGAGAGGACCCAGAGAGATGTTATGGGGTGGGAGGTGGGAGGGGATTCATGTTTGGGAAAGCATGTACACTCGTGGTGAATTCATGTCAATGTTTGGCAAAACCAATACAGTATTGTAAAGTAAACTAACGTTAAAATAAAAATTAAAAAAAATAAAAAAATAAAAATAAAAAGATACAATTGAAAATAAAAACTGATAGCTCTGAACAAAATTGAGACAGGACCGTAATTCCTTCTGTGTTACATTTTATATAACAGAGCAAGCCACTATACTCTCATTTGTACAACTCAAAAATATAACATTACCCTGTACTCTTAATTTTCGGTCTATTGATCATAAAAGGAGTGTAATGCTTCTTAGTTGATACTCCCATACTTCACCTCTCTGCTTGTAACTTTCAGCAGTTGCCTGTCTAGCTTTCTTAGTGAGGCGCTTGTGGACTACTAGAACTTGAACTTTGCCCAGCTTTTCACATTTATAGCTTCACCGCCTGGAACATACGGTTCCTCAGGTTGCTGGCAGAGGATGAGAGGATGTGGGGAATGAGTACCTATTTCATCTTCCAAGCACTGTAGGTGATATACCGCTCCCTCTCATATCCTATAGATGAAAGATAAATCACAAAACTCTTCTAGATGCACTGCTGAGATCAGCAAAACATTTCGTTTTACTAGGCCCACAGCTACACTACACTTCCCGGTCTAGCAATATCTCTGGTGAGATGAAATGGGTTAGTGAACATATATTTCTGTAGCCCAAAATCAAAGTTTTGGTTTACACTGAAAAATGACTTTCCAGGAATGGGGATATTTATGTTTGCATGATGAAAATATTTTCTCCCTATTAACAAGCAATATACAATATAGTATTAAGCCTGATGTAGAAAACTCCATTATGATTAAGGAATTGAAGAAAAGGAAATGGATTAATGAAATGCTTACTAGTAGAACTAAGATAACTTGATAATTCAAATGGGGATAATTTTGCCAGTAGGGCTAGAGATCTAAAGTCTACCGGAAAAGAATCTCTGTCTGTTGAACAGAGCCTCAAGCTCTCACAAGCTATATTTTCCTTTGTTCTTTATTAACTTCCTTATTCTTCGCTTTCTTACAGAACAATCCCACCCTACCTTCATCCACAGTGCTGTGATGTAGTCCTTCTTGAAATATACTAGTGCCTTTGGTCACGTTACAGCAAACTTTTCCTTATCAACTCTTTTGAAGATAATTATGTACATATATGATTATGTGTTTGTTTTAGGGATCAAGTCTCCAAATATTATTTACTGTTTCTCATTTCTAAAGTTTTAGAAATTCTACTCTGTGGATTCCATATAGTACAAGGCTAAACAGAAAATGTTTACTGTCAAGATAAGGGCTAGCATTCATTGTATGCAAATCTGTTCAGAGAATGCATGTAGTATCAAGGCCTTACTGGCACCCACAAATCATGCTACCTATATTGCTCTATTCCAGACACATGCACAGAGAACTCTTTGTCATCTATGGAAAAAGGAAACAAAAAGTAATATTGAATTCAATTAGTGTTGGAAGAGTTTTCTGTCACATACATACACACACACAAACACACACACACACACACACACACACATAAAAGGAATGAAAAGAAAACAAAGGGAGACTAAATATATTATTGACAGACAGATATTACCCACAAATGCTATTAAGGAAAACAAACCAAAAAAAAAAAAGGGCAAAGAATTATTTCTAAACAAAATATACATAAAATTGGACCACTAATTACCAAGATGGATTGTGTATTCTCAGAAGAGCTAACAGTGATTATTAGAAACCAGAATAGGTTCACTAAGAATAAGTGTTAGTTACTCAGTCATGTCCTAGTCCTTGAAATCCCATGGACTGTAGGTCACCAGGCTCTTCTGTCCATGGGATTTTCCCAGGCAAGAATACTGGTGTAGGTAGCCATTCCCTTCTCCAGAGTATCTTCCCCACCCAGGAATCAAACCTGGGTCTCCTGAATTGTGGGCAGATTCTTTACTGTCTTTTAAATAACTTTTGGGGGGCAGAGGGATTAAGTAAATATGATAGGGAAGCATTGAATTTTATTATTATTTTTGACAACTTCTCAAATTATTTTTGTAGACAAGACAAAGAATGTATGTTAGAGATAGCATATTAGATGAATTTTAAATTGATGTAGTTGGTTAAACATTCATACTAGAAGAATGATGGAAAGAAGTTTCTCCAAGACTCTGTCTTCAATTCTACTCTAATCAATGTTTTAATTAATTATTGGAAAGAAGATATGTGAGGCAGAGTTTATTCAGTTTACTGATTGAACAGAGAACTAATTCAGCAAATTAAATATTTATTAGGTACCTATTATGTTTCTGGCATTGTGAAAGAAGAAAAAAACTAATAGCATGTGAAAAGTACCAAGGAATTTTAATTTATTATAAATTCAATTTAAATATGAGTGGTTGTTAAAATCAGAAAATACAACCTGAGCTTGCTTGAATAAAATGCATTTAAAACAAAGGAAAAAAAAAGTGGACTGTGGTTTCAGACTATTGAATGTTTTATATGGTCTCCACTACAAGTTAGCTGTGTGACATTTCACAGGTTAATTTTCCTAAGCCTCAGTTTTCTTCCTCTAAAATGGGCCAATATCTTTCTCATGTTTATTTGTAAGAAATAGAGAAATGCACAATGTAAAGTATTAAAACGTCATTGTGGAAAAAGATTATGACTCAGCTTACGAGTGCTAAGTCACTTCCGTTGTCTACGACTCTGCAATTCTGTGGACCGTAGCCCACAGGGTCCTCTGTCTATGGGATTCTTCAGGCAAGAATACTGAAATGGGTTGCCATTTCCTACTCCAGGGGATCTTCCAGGAATGAAACGGGCGTCACACGTCTCTTTCATTAGCAGGCTGGTTCTTTACCACTAGTGCCACCTGGGAAGCCCTTGCTCAGTAAATAGCTTCAATTATTCTTAGTTCACTGTACAGATTAAGAGACACACACACTGGATCAGGAGACATGAAGCTTGGGTCTCTGTCTTAATTCTTCCTATCACTGACAGTGACACTTTTAATCTATTTCTAAGTGATCATTCTTCAATCTTAGTGTTTCATTTTATTAAGAGTTTTGCAAAAATGGAATCCATTCAGAGAAGAGGAACTGAGATGGCAACAAATCTAGAAACCATGCCATTAAAGAAGGATTTTGAAATATTCAAAGTAATTAATTAATGCCTTGCTTTGTTCCACGCAAAGTTATAAGTTACTGACAAAAATGCATACAGTGCAATAGGATAAAAATAGCTCAAGCAGTGGAGGCAAAGAAGAAAGAATATTATGAAACAGGAATTACTAAATGAATCACAGTTGCCTTAAAAGACGAAGCAGGGAATATTTAAGACCAGGACAGCACACAGTTGTCACTAGAAATTGCTTTCTTCACTCTGACCTTTACCTCCTAACATTCCAACTCACTTACCCAAATGCCTCTGCAGTGATATCCTTTGACCCCATTGAGATATCTCATCCTTTTACCCCACAGCTTACAACCTGTCAGCCTTGTCTCTTCACTTCCGTGTTCTCTAGTTTAGATGGTGTGGTTTTAGTATAAATATAATTGCTTACTCCTTTCGCTGTCAGTCATATTCTGAAGCCAAACCAAAACCCTGGATAAACCACAGTGTTTGTCTTAGCCTACAACCACACTGACCAGCCACAGTTGACATCAATAATCATTGAGTGTGCTACGGTTTCTTTATCAGCTTGATATTCCTGCTTAACTATTTCATTCCTGCTCGTATATGATTAAGTTCTCTCACCCTCTCCTTACTCCTGTTTTACCCTCCCTTCACTGAGGGGATGTCACTATCTCTCCATCACTCAGTCTGTAAAGCTGTCTGCCCCTGAAGCACCATTGTCTGCCACAGTCAAGTAAAGATGAAGGAATGAATTGACCTCTTATTAAAGTCCAGTATCCTCACATGTTCTCTGGGTTCTGTCCCCTTCCATCATCTCAAGGAATTCATGCCTATGGCTATGATTTTTTTCTAGTATGTCATAAATCTCTTTCCTAATATAGATTATTTCCATCAAGATGAAACAAGCTTTCATGCCTCACATTCTTTAAACATCCTCCAGAGATGTGTGACACTTCCCAGGAATTTTCCCCTTTCTGCTCTCCTTTTCAATAGCTTCAATTTGCTAAAGAGAGGCTCACACACCTCTTTGACTGTAATCATGTACTATCCTTCTTGGTCCAGATTCTTCCTTCACTGACTATTTTCAAAATCTCTAAGAGTCTCTTATGTTACCAAATTTAATAAATACTATTTTTCTCTAACTCACATGGTGTCTCAACAGCATTTGGTAGATGTGACAAATCACTCTATTTCGGAAAGACAATAATTCCTGTTAAATCATTTTCATATATTCTCCTCTTTCTCAAAATGGATTATTTTCAGTCATCTTCACTGGCATCGCTCCTTACTAAATTCCTGGTGGACTGAAGTTGTGCAAGGCTCAATACTGGGTTCTCACTTTCCTGTCTATATATGTTTTTGCTAAAAAATTATATTCATATCTATGCCTTTAAATGACATTTGTATTGTAATAATTCACAAATTTATATTTCCAGCACAGATATTACCCTTGAACTTCAGTCATATGTACTCAGTTGTCTACCTGACATCTATTTAAACATTTCAGAGCAAAATAAAAACTTATTGGGCCCAACTTTGAATTCTCCATTTCCACTCACCATAATATCTTTAAGGCCTGTACCTATGCCTTTCAGGAAATGGCACACCAAGGTTGCNCATTTAATATCTTTAAAAGGCCTGTACCTATGCCATTCTTTCAGGAAATGGCACACCAAGGTTGCTCTTTATCCTGTCCTAATCTCAAATTTTATCCTACTCCATTGGCAATTGCAACTGATTCCATTCTCATGTTAAAGTTTTCATGTGGCCACAATCTTCATGGCTCTTGTCCTAGCCCACGTCCCCATATTGCTTCCCAAGATTACCTCAAAGGTCTCTTAGTGGTTTCTTCTCCTCCCACCCCCGTAGAGTTGTCAGAGTGACCGTTCACATGTGCCCACCACACCTTTGTCTACAGTCCTACAGTTGACTCATTGCTTTCAGAACTCATTGCCATTAACTGTTCAACATTCTTTAGCTCACACTGACTTCCTTTCAACTTTTGACATACTTCATGTTCTTTTTTTTTTCCCTTTAGCTTTTTGATCATGTTATCACTACACTTGATCCATTCTTACTTTATTCAAAATCTCTCATATTTTGTTAATTGTCATATTTTTCAACCTTTAGTGTAAATACTGTCTCCTTACAAGATGGCTTTTAAACACAGTATCTATTTCAGTCTCTATCTGTCCACTCCTCTTCTCTCTATCATAATATATAACGAGTTCCATCCATTGCATTTATCTCAATCTCTAATTCTTTGTTGTATTAAAAACATTAAAAATAGGTTTCTTTTTTAAATGTAAGTTCTACACAGAACTTATACGTCTTTTTTAGTGCTGTGTTCCCAGAATCTAATAGTGACTGGAGATGAAAACCTATTTGATAAATGAATAAATGAGTGAATTCATTCACAGTACTTCAGGAGAGAATAGGCTATGCTGTAGTTATAAACAACAACCACACGTCAGTGACTAACAATGCAAAGGCTTACTTCTTGTTCATGTTGCAATTTTTCTCGATATGGTTTTTATTGCAAGAGCTTCACTAACATAGACACCTCCACAGCAAAGCAAAAGGAGACCTGGGAAAAATGTGAGTTACAATTGCTTCTTGAAGTTTCTGCTTACAAGCAACATATTCAATTCCATGCACATTTTATTGGCCAAACTAAGTCAAAAATGTGTTTCAAAGTTAGATCCTACATGGAAGGGGGAAGTAAGGTCAGCATCCCAGAGAGAGACTGTGAATATTTTCAACAAGTATACAATTTATTCTAGGTACCACTGATCATCCATAGGCAGAAGTTACCCACAAAACTTAGTAAAGAACTCTAAAGTTAGATCTAGATTCAACAAGAAAACTGGCTTGAATTACATGATCACGGTATGGGGGGAGTGACAGCCCCATATCCCAGTGATGTGCTGACATTTTCAATCTCTGACATACATGTAATTTTATTGTTGTAAACAATTGAAGGAATGTCAAGTGGAAAAAGAACTGAACTGAAATAACAGATCAGAATTGAGTTTTTAATGACAGGAAAATTTAGTTAAGCATGACTTACTCAGTTAAGGTAAAACATTCTATATTTCTATCTGTTTAAAAATGATATAATGCTTTGTAAAAAAAATGTGAGCATTTTTAAAATCACAAAAAGTATTCACAAGGTAGCTGCATGTCAGGCCATCAGCTAAGGTATAAATGTCTACTCTGAGTGTTGAGTAACTCTTTATTTGCCTCTGAGTTTAAAAGTCGATGAGTTCATCACCTAATACGAAGGACCCTGGACACTTTATGTCAGTGTGGATTCTTGTGTGACCTTGTTATACCATCCACAAAGAAAACATATTGAATTATATAGTCATCAAGGGTCTTTTATGTTTAAAATTTGAGGTTTTTCTTTTATATCAATATCTATTTAGGATCTACCCTCTATACAATTTTGTGGCAGGTCCTAATAGTATCTAATAGGTCCTAAAAATTGTGAATAGAAATTATAACTTCAAAAACAACTAAGGGAAGAAGATGTTATATATGAGCCATGAGAAAGGATGTGTTAAGAACACCAGAGCTGGTGCAGTGAATGAGAAGTTCTATTGAGGAAGCAGCTAGAGATGGCACAAAATATGGCCTTTGGAAAACAGCCCTTGAAAAGTTTTGTTAGACCAAGGAGGAAGAAGGGGGAAGGCAGAGTGCTCCAGAAATTACATGACCTTAAACTTTCAGTTCAGAATGATAGATTAAGTGCAAGTTTTTTCCCATCTCCAAACTTTACTGAAAGACAACAAAGGTACTAGACACAGGTTAATTTCTAATTCTGGAAAGCAGAGTGAAGGACCATAAAGATTAAGTAACTTTAAGTTTTTTTGGAGGATAGAAAGTAGTTGGGATATGACTGGAAAAATCCAATGAGTGAGAAATACCACCTGGAACACAGGTAGGAAGGACAGTGTCATGGCCAAGGTAACAGCCATTCTTGTCTTTAGTTTTGTGCCTTCAGTTCAGTACTTTCTTCTATTTTCCATCTCATTGTGGGAGTCCTCACTGTGTTCATCCATTCTTCTTCTGAGTTCCTGAAAATCATTATGACCATTACTTTGAACTTTATCCGGTAAATTACTAATCTCTATTTCGTTATTTTTTTCCGCTTAAAACTTTATCCTTTACTTTTGTTCGGAACATATTTTCCTGTTTCATCATTTTGCTTGACTCAGTGTGTCAGTTTCTGTACATTAGACAAAATAGCAACTCCTCCTAGTCTTGAAGAAGCAGCTTCCTGTAGGAGATGAAACGTGTTGTTCAACCCACCCTAGGTCTTGGTTGTCTCTTAAACCTTTGTGGTTGTCCAAATAGCTTACTCTGTTCTTAATGGCTCCCAGTAATTGAGGCTGTGCCAAGACCCCTGAGTGTCTCAAATGGGAGAATCTCAGTCAACTTATGCTGCTGCTGCTGCTGCTAAGTCGTTTCAGTCGTGTCCAACTCTGTGCAACCCCATAGATGGCAGCCCATCAGGCTCCCCCGTCCCTGGGATTCTCCAGGCAAGAACACTGGAGTGGG
The DNA here is from genome assembly GCA_006410935.1 of Redunca redunca. NCBI lineage: Eukaryota > Metazoa > Chordata > Mammalia > Artiodactyla > Bovidae > Redunca > Redunca redunca. The sequence continues at coordinate 14,965 of SJYQ01007126.1, forward strand.
TTGCCATTTCCTTCTCCAATGCATGAAAGTGAAAAGTGAAAGTGAAAGTGAAGTCGTACATATAGATTCAGGCTAATTGGAACCTGGACCCTCAGGGAGAGCTTTTAAAGTATAGATGGATGGAACTGGAACCGATTATACAGAGTGAAGTAAGCGAGAAAGAAAAACACCAATACAGTATACTAACGCATATATATGGAATTTAGAAAGATAGGGATGATGACCCTGTATGCGAGACAACAAAAGAGACTCAGATCTATAGAGTGAACTGTTGGACTCTGGGGGAGAGAGGGAGGG
>SJYQ01007126.1:15323-27137 GCA_006410935.1 Redunca redunca
AGACAACAAAAGAGACTCAGATCTATAGAGTGAACTGTTGGACTCTGGGGGAGAGAGGGAGGGAGAGGGTGGGATGAGATGGGAGAATGGCATTGAAACATGTATACTATCATGTAAGAAACGAATCGCCAGTCGATGTCCGATGCAGGATGCAGGATGCTTGGGACTGGTGCAAGGAGAGGACCCAGAGAGATGGTATGGGGTGGGAGATGGGAGGGGATTCGTGTTTGGGAACGCATGTACACTCGTGGTGAATTAATGTCAATGTTTGGCAAAACCAATACAGTAATGTAAAGTAAACTAAAGTTAAAATAAAAATTAAAAAAAAAAAGTATGCAAATATATACCGTATGTGGGACCATGTAATCTCCATTGGCTGCCAGGGCCAAGGAGATTTAGAGTGTCCCCTGGCGGGCCATCAAAATCTTGGGGCTGCTGCGTAAGCTCCTGTTTGTGAGATTCTGGTGAGCTGGGGTCAGGCAGAGGGACAGTGCTTAGATGGTGTGCAGTGGCTTACAGCCCCCGAGAGCAGGTGTATAGTCCTTTGTGAAGTGAAAGTGAAAGTCGCTTAGTCCTGTCCGACTCTTTGCGACCCCATGGACCATTCAGTCCATGGAATTCTCCAGGCCAGAACACTGGAGGAGGATCCTTCTCCAGAGGATCTTCCCAACCCAGGGATCAAACCCAGTCTCCCACATGGCCGGCAGATTCTTTACCAGCTGAGCCACAAGGGAAGCCCTTTAGATGTGATATAGATATAGGTCTTTAGATGTGAGCAAAACCTGAAGTCTGTCTCTCATGCTGAAGCTTTAGAACAAGCAAATAGGCTTTTTCCACAGAACGACAGGGAGGGTATTTCAGTCAGCTGCAGTCTGTACAGTGCCCCGGGGTGGCTGCCTGCTAGAAACTATTATTTTTCCGATTGCTACAGTCCCATGGGCCCCTGGTTGCCAGAAGTAGGTGATCAAGGGGCACCTGCTAGGTCAGTGCTGCAGAAACCCATGGCACTGGAAGTAAGAACCAGGACGCTAGACATGGATAAAGTCTTCCCTGTAAGGAGTACTGGCACCAGAAGCATGGCAGAGGGAGAGCACAGAGATGTCCCTGCAAGCCTCCGTATTCCAACAGCTCCCCAGCAGACCCCCAAATATGTGTCCGAGAAGATGCCTGCCCTTCAGGCGGACACGCTGAGACAAAGTCTTGGCACAGGTGCCCCTCAACAGGCTGCCTCTCTACTTGGGATGGGTGATTCCAAACAGGCGAACCCTAAAGAGCCGTTTCTAAGGTCGGATCGCAACAACGCCGTGGGTCTCATGGGCAAGAGCCCTGCTAGATTTTCACATTTAGACGTTTCGGCGGTTCATCGTTCAGATACAGATCTTTAAATGTGGGGATGCCCAGTGCGGTGCTCAAACCCTTCTCTCCTCATGGAAAAGCTCGGGATTTTGAGTCTCCTCCTAACTGTGGTTCACTGAGCTAGGGTGGGGTTTATGGTGAACCTGGGTCAGCCTCTTCTACATTGTGTCAGTGTGGGGTTTCTATCTCTCAAAGTGCAATTTTCAGAGGAAGTTGTTCCATCTGTAGCTGTGCATTCAGTGTGTTTGTGGGAGGAAGTGCAGGGTCCTCTTACATGAACATCATGAGTTGGAACCCCGTTTTTCTCACAAAGAAGCTGATCAGAAAGACTGCCTAGAGATATCTCCCAGCCCTGGAAACCTTAAGTGATATGACCCTTGAATTGATTATATTTATATGTAACAAATGTTGACAGTCTACCTATGAAACTAAAAGCAATTGTTAGAATTCTGCCAATAGCAACACAAAGGAGAATTATGATTCTGAAAGACATGAAAAAATTTTGATAAAAGACTTGCTGAAACTTTTCATAGAAGATATGCATTTGAATATATATTTTAAAATCTAAGAGCAAGTCATACAAAGGGACAAGAATATACATAAATTTCAAGTTAGAGAGGAAGACCAAAAACAGTAACAATAATAAAACTATAGTACACCATGGAAAGAGATTCTCAGGTTCAGTAAAGTAACTTTGTAGATGAATAAGTCTATAATTACTTAATTAGATTTGTATGTGGAGAAGGAAATGAGAATCCACTCCATTAATCCTGCCTGGAAAAATCCCATGGATTGATGAACCTGGCAGGCCACAGTTCATGGGGTCACGAAGAGTCAGGCAGGACTGAACAACTGAGCACAGATTTGTACATAAAATAAAATATACAAAAAAGAAAGAAAGCTGAAAATAAGAGATTGACAAAGATACACGTGTTAAGTTCAAACCAATTGACAAAAGTGTAAATTTTTATATCAAGCAAAACAAAAATAAGACAAAGAGTTTTGAATGGGAAATATGCTCGCTCTCTGTCTCTATATGTATGAAAGTGAAAGTGAAAGCGTCAGTTGCTCAGTCATGTCTGATTATTTGAGACTCCATGGTCTGACCATGGGATTCTCCAGATAAGAATACTGGCGTGGGCTTCCATTCCCTCCTCCAGGGGATCTTTCCAACCTAGGGATCAAACCTCGGTCTCCTGCGTGTAGGCAGATTCTTTACCATTTGAGCTAATAATGAAGCCCATATATAAATACAACTATATTAATAATTTGAAGAAACTCAAAACCCAGAGCTTCTCCTAAGGAACAAAGAGTTTGAACCCCACAACTGGGGTTCAACTTTTAAGACCTACACCAGAAAAAGAAACCCTCAAAGCATCCAACTTGGAAAATTCAACAGGGCTCTTGCCCAGGAGAGCTTCTGGGTTGTGATCTGAGGTGAGAAACAGCTGTTTAGGAGTCACGTGCTCGGATTCATCCACCCAAATATCCCGCACAAAAGTAGCCTACTGAGGGGTGCCTGCGCTCTGTGTTTGGTTGTCCTGGAGTATCAGTCTGAGGAGCTCACACCTGACTTAACACACATCTGTGGACTTGCTGGGGAGCCATCTGACAATGTAGGCTGGTAGAGACAGAGAGAGACAGAGACACAGACTGAAACAGGGGGAAAGGGACAGAGAGATCAAAATCACAAATTAAATAGCGTAAGGGAATCTGCTCAGCTTCTTATCAATGAAAATGTTTCCATTTCTTCTCACATCGTATGTTACCAGAGTAAATATTTTTGTGTTACTTAGATGTTGTTGTTTACTGCTACTTCATGTCTGACTCTTTGCGATCCCATGGACTGCAACACACCAGGCTTCCTTGTCCTTCCCTATCTCTTGGAGTTTGCTCAAACTCATGTCCATTGAGTCGGTGATGCCATCCAACCATCTCATGCTCTGTTGTCCCCTTCTCCTCCTGCCTTCAATCTTTCCTAGCATCTGGGTTTTTCCTAATGAGTTGGCTCTTTGCATCAGGTGGCCAAAGTATCGGAGCTTCAGCTTTAGCTGTCAGTCCTTCCAATGAATGTTCATGGTTGATTTCCTTTAGGATTGACTGGTTTGATCTCCTGGCTGTCCAGGAGACTCGCAAAAGTCTTCTCCAGCAACAAAGTCTAAAAGCATCAATTCTTCAGCACTCAGCCTTCTTTATGATCGATCCAACTCTCACATACATACATGACTACAGGAAAAATCATAGCTTTGACTATACAGCTTTTTATCTGCGAAGTGATGCCTCTGCTTTGTAATACACTGTCTAGGTTTGGTATAGCTTTTCTTTGAATGAGCAAGCGTCTTTTAATTTTGTGGCTGCAGTCACTGTTTGCAGTGATTTGGGGACCCAAGAAAATATAATCTGCCACTGTTTACTTAGATACACATTTTTAAAGCTAAAAGTTGCCCTTTAGATGCAAATCAATGACTTCATTCTTATTGTTCAAAAGTTCCATTAGTCTGTTCCAGTATGGTTCTATAGGTCACCAAACTAAAACATTCTTAAAGAATGTTCAAACAATACTAATTCTTATAATTTTTTGTGTTATTCACTAATGCTAGATTCAAAACCCTGGGTAAGATACCATATAACTATACGTGTTTATATGTGCTTTTGAACCCACACTAGAACTTTTCAAATAATTTGCAACTTAAAAAAGTGATCATAATATAGTCACACAAAAAAACATAAATCATAAGTTGATTTTGTAAATCACTTTTGTTACATCTTATAATCATTGTATAATAGAAAAATAAATGACTATCAAATCAATAAGAAAAGAGTAAGTGCTATTTTGACTCTGAAATATGCATGTGGAAGCTTAAGTAACAATATTTTAAGAAATAGTTAAGAGAGAAAAGTAAAGCAGATACTAGAGACTGTTAAAAATGATTTCTAGTATATAGACTTCAAAATTAATGGAAGATGATATTTAGAGCAAACTATTACCTAAACATATTTATGAGATAATATAAAACATTTCAAATAATATCTGCTATTTTTACTTAAACACACATTTTTTAAAAATAAAAAATAACATTTATCTTATTAACAAAGTGATTTATAATACTGATTTATGATTTACAGTTTTCTTCATGACTATATTTTTATAAAATAAATAAAATAATTTTCAAGTTCATGAAGACAAAAAACATGATGGCAAGAACTTTATTGGTGGAGAAAAGAGGTAGTGCAGAGGCCAAAAGGTGACTGATGATTACAATAAGTCAGTGTGTCTGTGGCACAGAAATCAAGGAGGAAGGGAAAGTCTAAGACATAAGATTGGGGGCAAATTGAATGAAGGCTCTTTAAGGCTAAGATATTGAGTTTGAATTTATTCTCAGAGTACTGGTAGACATTGCAGAGTAAAATGCTGAATTCGTTCTAATGAAGCAAGAAGATCAATTGGAAGGCAACTGCAGTCCTTAAGAAGAGAAGTAATGAGGGAGGCCTTGGAGTAATGTGCCAACAGTGAAATAGAAAATAAGTGATTATATTCAAAGTTTACTTTGGAGCTGAAGTTAAGAGCAACTTGCAATGAATCAGATGAGGGCTGGAGGTAAGGAAGGCTTAAATTAAATAAGACTAAGGCAGGGAAGGTTTTTGGAAAGACAGCTCTTTTGGTTTTGATATCTTTATGCTACCTAGTCTTTATAGAAGTTGAGATGTCAACTCGATTTTGAAAATATGAGTCCGGAATATAGTGAATTGATAAGACTAGGAGGAGTACAAAGGTATAGTAGATATTTAATATATATTGATAGTTTGTGGATACATTTCTTCATAATGATCACAGATAAGGGAAAATACCTTTCAATTTCTAGGAAAACAGCTTGAAGTATGTGTTAATGTGGTCTGTTGTATGATAACTGGCCTTTCAATGGTTTTGACACAAGGATTCTTCTACTCCTGGGTTTCTGTCTGACAGAATAATACTTACTAGAAGTCCAGTTTGAATGGGAAGCAAAGTGCTGCTGTAGCTGGGCAAATCTTTAACAACTTCTGAGTTAGAACTGTGATAAAATTAAATTGCAGGACACTGCTTAAGCCAGGAGAACAAAACAAGACTTGTGTTTCCATCTCCTTTCCTTGAATCTAAAATGGGTGGGATTGTGTCCAGGTCCTTTGCAGCTCACTGGTAAGAATCTGCTGGCAGTGCGGGAATCACAGGAGATGCAGGTTCAATCCCTGGGTCAGGAAGATCCCCCAGAGGGGGGCATGGCAACCCATTCCAGTATTCTTGCCTGGAGAATCCCATGGACAGAGGAGCCTGGTAGGCTACAGTCCATGGAGTTGCAGAGTCAGAAACGACTGAGACAACTTAACATGCATGTACCCCATTGTTAGTCATAAGAAAGATGGAGAAGAAGAGGGGAAGATAGGGACAGGGGTTTAAAAAGTACAAACTGCTACATATAAAATAAGCTAGAAAAGTACATTGGACAGCTCAGAGAATACAGCTAACTTTTATAACAATTTGAAAGGAATATTTTCTACACAACTTTTGAATCACTGTGTTGTACACTTGAAACTAATATTGTAAATCAACTGTACCTTAATAAATTAAAAAAAAAAGTATGAGAGGAAGATGGTTAAAACAGAGCCACTGTCTGGATAGAAAACTTGCTTGGGTATAATCTGAACACTATAATCTGAAAACTGCATTTGGCTCGTGACTTCTAAAGTGTTAGTAAAAACAGGCTCTGAGATAATGTCTCAGGTGTTGACCACTCCCCTCAGGAATGACTCCTGCCTTGGGAGGAAAAAGGAAAGGAAGTGAATAGACCTTTGAAAATAAAGGGAGACTGGCCTGATGAGACACCTTCTCTTGCAGGTAGAATCTTAAAAAGCTGTTTTTCTGGTTCTATGATAAAAGAGCCAAGGAAGAATCAAAGGGATTAAAACACAACCAATTCCAAGTAAAATCCTAGGAAATACTTTTTAAAGCAATGTATAATTAACTTGTCAAATGCTTTACCTTACACATTATTCAAGCAAACAGCTTAGAAATATTCTATTGACATACACTGTTTTGTTGAATAGGACTACTTGTAACTATACTTTCAATGTTCTACCTGTATTATGCATTTTCTGTTGTGACATACAAGGAATGTGAATAGCATTTGTAGTTACATTAGCATAGATAACATTACAAAGATTATAAATCTCTATTCTTTATAACATACATTTGTTATCATCCTTTATGAAGATAAAACTACCCTTCTTGGTGAAAGTGATGAAGATAATTTTATGGAACACTCATTTGGGGTAGGAGAGAGGCAGAGAAGGTAAGAAAAGGAAATATATTTCTGACCCATAAGGGATTCTCTCGTCATTCATGATTCTCATTTTTGATAATCTTAGAAGATGCTTCAAAATGAAATCCAAAGTACAAAATAACTGGCATAAATATTTTTAGGGCAAAAAGGTAGATATTGAATAAAATCTTACTCATATAAACACTGTCATATGAATAATTCTCTTCATATAATGCAAATGTCTCCTTGTCCCCTGCCTATTGCATTACAGTCTCGTTTTATATTTGTTATATACCTAATGTATCAGGCAATGGCACCCCACTCCAGTACTCTTGCCTGGCAAAACCCATGGATGGAGGAGCCTGGTGGGCTGCAGTCCATGGGGTCGCTGAGGGTCGGACACGACTGAGCGACTTCACATTCACTTTTCACTTTCATGCATTGGAGAAGGAAATGGCAACCAGTGTTCTTGCCTGGAGAATCGCAGGGACAGGGGAGCCTGGTGGGCTGCCGTCTATGGGGTCCCACGGAGTCGGACACGACTGAAGCGACTTAGCAGCAGTAATGTATCAGTCAAAGTATGTTACTTAAGGCTCTCCCAATCTAGCCACTCTGCACAAAATATTTTTGAATATGCCTCTTAAAAATAGCTTGTAGAAACTTAAAATTGCCATACTTACCCCTCTCACTACCTACATGCTGCATTTTATTTGGAGGATCCAAAGCTGAGATGTCATTCTCTGGGGACGTCTCCCCAAGTCTCTACTCTCTGTTTTTTGCAGTCTGTATTATCTCAGTTTTTCTAAGCGTCACACCACAGGGCTACCTTGAATTTGCCTGTCTGTCTCCTCCAGTCAGCTGCTGTGAGAGGGGAAGGTATGTTCTAGATCCTGATATTCCTGTGTTGGGGGAGTTTGTAATTTCCTTTGTTCTGTCTCACCGCAGCAAAAATTTGAAATGCCAGACAAACAAGTGTTACAGCTCAGTTTTATTTGATAAGCAAAGGAAACTACCTCCTCAAGGTGGGCTGACCCAAAAGATGTGAAGAAAAGAGAGGCCTGAGGCTCAATTCTGGCTCCTTTTTTATATGTTTTTTCTCCTCCCCCTGAGCCTGTCCCGTGTAATTGAGCTAGCCATGAGGGCTGTTTGTTTCACTTGAGGTCCTCAGCCTGGTCTTGGGATCTTCCTTTGTTCCATTTCATGGGCTTTTCCCTTCTTTGTCTTTTAGCCACGGCCATGCTGGACTCCTTTTACCTATTCTAACTAACACCTGGAAACTGACACAGTGTTGGTCATATGGTAAGTACTCAGGAAATAGTATTAAATAAATTAATATATGGATAAACAATGCTATTTTGAGAAAACTGTCTTAAGGAAAGTAAAATTTTTTTCTAACTTTTCTAATTTTTTCTAACTAGAAAGATGATATGCAAAAATCTGTTTGTAATAAAAATAATTAGAGTGAAAGACAAGAAGTAATATCTNTCATTGAAAAAGGTCCACTATCCCCTAGATAAAGCAATCTTTGCATACAGCAGATGCAAATATCAAACAAAATTGTATACTTCATTTCAGGTCAGTTACCATTCAACTTATGAAGCAACACCTTTTGCTGTTAATTTTATTATACTGATGGTCAGTTTTTCCTCTCTGGGTTTCTAGAACAAGACACACCATTATTACTCTAATTGATACTCTCTGTCTCCATACACACACACACACACAGAAAAAAATCAGTCAAAAATTGTATATTCTGTTTACAGTTGCTTGTCCATTCTATGCAGCCTCTTTTCTATGTACACACTTTGCCTCTTTGCTACATTTGTACAATGGAATCGCTGTATATGGCTGTGACAGTGTCTATTGCTAGTAGTACCCTTTCTGCCAACAACTGGCCAGGCTACCTTAAGTTTTTCATTGAAACCTTCTGATATCTTCATGTTTCCGTCTATACAATAGAGTTAACAGTAATATATCAAGACAATTATATAAATTACATTAATGTTACATTATATAGCTGTACTACATTTTAACAACATTGAAGCAGCAATGGTCATTGCCCAATGATGTGTCTTTAACTATTTTGTGCAATTTGTTAGTGAGAACAGACAGCATCACCAAAAATTAGCTTCTTTCTTGCTTCTGCTTAGTATGAGATGACAGGAGTATACATACACATCTTTCCCTTCTTTTATATATTTATTTCCTTTCTATTTTTTTAAATATAAAGAGTTTCTTTGCTATTTTTTCCTAGCATATCTGCATTAAGCTCAAAACAGGGTCCAAGACTATGTACTTGATTTCCTTTTTTTATTCAAGGAAAAGGATTCCTGAAATGCCAGCTACATTTATTTTCCAAATGATTCTGACTATTATGTATTCTTTTTCCTTACATAAATATATGTAAAAATAAATTTAAAAGTTATTTATTTTGGCTTATTAAAAACACTAAGCCTAGGAAGGAATGTTAGCCAAGATAAATGTTCAATTCTTCTTCAGCTGATTACTGAATAACTTGAAATGATTTTGGCTTTTTATTTATTTATTTTAGGTATGCAGTGAACACATGATTTTAAAAGGTTGGAAACCAAATAACTTGAGAAAAAAGAGAAAAATTTTAATGACACACTATGCAGATAATTATAATTATCCTTTAACCCACTGTTTATGGGTAGGTATAATCTCAAGACAAGTGTGAATGAAACAAACAACTCTAAATTGCTCTGGGAAGATTTGTTTTACTTTATTTATTTATTTATTCTATGCTTTTCTAGCTAGCAAAAATATATTGTGTCAGCAGGTGTCTGTAGGACTTAGGAAGGAAGCCCTCACTTGAACCCTGTGAACCTAGGGTGGGCATCAAGTGCTCCCGGATCTACTAGGGGTCATGGGCTAAAGAAGCTTCTACTTCCAAACTGTCTAAACCCACAGTTTCTTGGGAGACGTTTTAAGAATGACTCTGAAGTAATTAAACTGCACTTTCAGTAATCTGTAAATGCAGTTTAGATGCTCATCCTTTCCATATAAGCACTGTGTGTCAGGCCTGAGAGTTGGCAGCTTCCTCTGTGTATGTCCAGGGCTAATCAATGAATTATCTGGGCTTCAGCTATGTTCTCATTATCTGAACACAGACTACTTGAGTGAAATTAGTTCTTTTCACTATTTTTTATCAATAGTGTCAAGAATATTTCTAATGAGTACGTTTCCAGTCAGAAAAATAGTAGCACTCAAATCAATAAACATCATGCAATTTGAATATTGAATTCATCCTTTGAAATGGCCTTAGAAACTTAGCTTATTGATGTGGGAAAGCTTTAATTGCGATTGTCATTAGAAGAACACAAAATCCAAATGTCAAAAGCTCCTTTGCAATTGGGAGAGCAATGAAGTTAAAATACTCATGGTCATCAAAGTGATGAGTTCAGGAAATTCCAGGAAGTCACAAGAGTCCTTTGAAAAGCCAAGAGCAGTTGGGTCAACATTAGCATACACTGTGAATAAAAGACTGCTTTTATTCACTGTTATGTTTCATTTTTTTAAATGTAAAGATATATTTCAATTAAAGTGCCAAGATGATGCTTAAGAACATTTGAATGGCTTCTCTAATATGCATGATTAAAAACAGTTAACAGAGCTAAGTAGGCTAGATTTGAGGCTAGGAAGTCAGGGGTGAGGCTATCACATACATACATAAATCATGAACTTCTGTGTCTGCAGGTTTCATAGCACTAAAGAGCTTAAATCTGTGATAAAAAATGGGCAATGGAATAATGGCATAATTTAAATCACTGAGGAGTATAACTTTGCATTCAGGTGGTTAGACTGGATTTGTGTAGATGGTGGACGGGAAAGAATTAGGTGACAAAATTTCAACATGAAATTTTAAAATTGATTGTCACTCTGAAGATTCATAAATTGTTTTTATTATAATCACTTTCACATAGTGGAGGCTCAATAAATATTAATGAAATTGTTTGCAATAATGGTGTGAGAAGAGGGAAATAATTCCTTTTATTCTTTTAGGTTCTTAACTGAGAATCCTGTTATAAAAGATAGATTAATTAGTAAAAAAAGAAATACATTAATATGTTTATATGGGAGAAACTCAGGAATACGTAAACTCAGAGAGGTGGCTAGAACCTGAACTCAACTGTAATCTTTAATTAAAGCATAGAAAAGTGCAGAGGAGGCGAGTCCTGGGATGATTATCAAAAATAGTTCAGTAACAAGGAAAAGATTTGAGTCTATGCCTTCTCCATTGATAGAAATTGCTCATGATTTAGAGTCATCCTTCTCTTCCAGGTACGTGAGAGTTGTTGTTTAGTCACTAAGTCAAGTCTGACTCTTTTGTGACCCCATGTTCTGTTGCCTGCCATGCTCCTCTGTTCATGGAATTTTCCAGAGAAGAATACTTGGAGTAGGTTGTCATTTCCGTTGCCGGGGGATCATCCTGACAGTAGAAATCAAACCCCCTTCTCCTGCATTAGCAGGCAGATTCTTTACGATTGAGCCACCTGGAAAGCCTCAAGATGGAGAAATTCTTTATAAATGTAAGTTTCCATTACAAAAGGGTAGCTTACTGTTCCCATGGACGGAGGAGCCTGGAAGCCTACAGTCCATGGGGTCGCTGAGGGTTGGACACGACTGAGCGACTTCACTTTCACTTTTCACTTTCATGCATTGGAGAAGGAAATGGCAACCCACTCCAGTGTTCTTGCCTGGAGAATCCCAGGGATGGCGGAGCCTGGTGGGCTGCCATCTTTGGGGTCGCAGAGTCGGACACGACTGAAGCAACTTAGCAGCAGCAGCAGCAGCAGCTTACTGTTCCCAGAGCTTCAGTTTCTACTGTTTTTCAAAATAATAAGACCAAAACAATCCTTAAGCCAAAAAGCCACATTTTGCAGAAGCATATAGTCTCCTACAATAGCACAATCACAATAACAACTAATACTACTAATACTTGATGAGTATTATGACAAGTTGAGGCTTTGTTCTAAAATTTCCTTGTATGCCAACCTATGCAATTTCAACAAAATTATAAAGCAGATTTATCACTTTCCATGCTTTAAAAATGAAGAACTTAGTGAATTTAAAACACAAAGTTATAATGTGATGGAGGTCTGTATAGCTCATCCTTATTCTCCAAGATCCCCCTGTGAAA
>SJYQ01007126.1:27154-44457 GCA_006410935.1 Redunca redunca
TCCAAGATCCCCCTGTGAAATTTAAAGTAGTTTTTTGTATCTATTTATTTTATAATCACTACTGTAAGTTACTAGCTTCAGATTCAGACAATTGAGCTGTCTTTGTTTTCTATTTGCAGTTTTAATTCCAATAATTTTTACATTGCTTAATCACTGTAGCTGCCAGATGCAGCTGGGTTGGGTTTGTTTTTGTTGTTTAAACTACATTTGTTAGTATAATTTCTCCATTTTTCCTTGGTCGCATCTTTTTTTTAATTAATTTATTTTTTTATTGAAGGATAATTGCTTTATAGAATTTTGCTGTTTTCTGTCAAACCTCAACATGAATCAACCAAAAGTCTCATTTTTGATGACCACTTATTCATAACAATCATCAAGAAAACTTAAGGACAACTTCACCTCTCTTTTACAAATTTGGTGCATTCACAGAGGAAATTTATATAATGCTTATTTCATGTGTAGCAAGAAAGGGAGAAAAATATGAGGATTTGCCCTCAACAATGAAGCAGCACAAATACAAGCTGTATATGTACAGCAAACAAAAGAGACATAATAGATTCAAGTAGGCGCTAACTGANGGATTTGCCCTCAACAATGAAGCAGCATAAATACAAGCTGTATATGTACAGCAAACAAAAGAGACATAATAGATTCAAGTAGGCGCTAACTGAATTGCATTCAACTCAGACAATGTTGTCAATTTTTCTAGTGATTAAAAAGTTGCTATGTCAAAAGGATGATGATGTTGTAAAATAAAATTCATATTTTGTGATAAGATTAGATAAATTAAAAATAAAATATGTTCTCTGCCATTCGGCTTCCACTGTTCACATACTGTTGAAGCTAGGCTTGGACCAGTTAGAACCAGACGTGGAACAATGGACTGGTTCCAAATTGGGAAAGGAGTGCATCAAGGCTGTATATTGTACCCTGCTTATTTAACTTATATGCAGAAATCATGCTAAATGTTGGCCTGATTGAAGCACAAGCTGGAATCAAGTTTGCCAGGAGAATATCAATAACCTCAGATACGAGGATGACACCACCATTACAGCAGAAAGTGAAGAGGAGCAAGAGTCCTTTGATGAAAGTGAAAGAAGAGAGTGAAAAAAGCTGGCTTAAAACTCAACATTCAGAAAACTAAGATCATGGCATCTGGTCCCATCACTTCACGGCAGATAGATGGGGAAACAATGGAAACAGTGACAAACTTTATTTTCTTGGGCTCCAAAATCACTGCAGATGGTGACTGCAGTCTTGCAATTAAAAGATGCTTATTTCTTAGAAGAAAAGTTATGACCAACCTAGACAGCCTATTAAAAAGTATAGACATTACTTTGTGGAAAAAGTCTGTCTAGTCAAAGCTATGGTTTTCCAGTAGTCATGTATGGATGTGCGAGTTGGACTGTAAAAAAAAATCTGAGCACCAAAGAATTGATGCTTTTGAACTGTGATGTTGGAGAAGACTCTTGAGAGTCCCTGGGACTGCAAGGAGATGAAACAGTCCTGAATATTCATTGGAAGGACTGATGCTGAAGCTGAAACTCCAATACTTTGGCCATCTGATGCAAAGAACTGCTGCTGCTGCTGCTGCTGAGTTGCTTCAGTCGTGTCCGACTCTGTGCGAACCCATAGATGGCAGCCCATCAGGCTCCCCCACCCCTGGGATTCTCCAGGCAAGAATACTGGAGTAGTTTACCATTTCCTTCTCCAATGCATGAAAGTGAAAAATGAAAGTGAAGTCGCTCAGTCATGTCCAACTCTTCACGACCCCATGGACTGTAGCCCACCAGGCTCCTCCATCCATGGGATTTTCCAGGCAAGAGTACTGGAGTGGGGTGCTGTTGCCTTCTCCAGATACAAAGAACTGACTCACTGGAAAAGACCCTGATGCTGGGAAAGATTGAGAGCGGGAGGAGAAGGGGTTGACAGAGGATGATATGGTATCACCAGCTTGATGAACATGAGTTTGAGCAAGCTCTGGGAGTTGGTGATGGACAGGGGAATCTGGCATGCTGCCGTCCATGGGGTTGTAATGAGTTGGACATGACTGTGAAGAAAGTGAACTGAACTGAACTCCCTCTATTGTGTATTGTGTATCTGGCATTATGTCTCAACCAAACCTCCCTGACAGCAGAAACGCATGCTCAGTCATGAAAAGCCATGTTCTCATAGCATCAACAAGACAATTCTTTGGAAGTTGACATTCCTTCCTGGTCTTGTAAGGGGGTCACCAGAGCCCACTACTTTGTACTTGCAGATCTGGATTGTATAAACTAGTAATAAAATGTCATGTACAGCCATCTGTCTCAAAAAACTTATATAACTGTGCTTTGCCTTCTAATGGCAACCCACTCTAGTATTCTTGCCTGGAAAAACCCATGGACAGAGGAGGCTGGTGGTCTACAGTTCAGGCAGTCACCAAGAGTCAGATATGACTAAGTGACTGAGCACTTCTTCTGCCTTCTAATAAGTGGAACAAGTCTTAGAACTTTCTCAGATGTTGTTCCTGGGTTATAACCCTCAATTTGACTCAAATAAAATTTTCACTTCTTTCTTAGATTGATTGTTTTGTTGACAGTATTACACTGGTCAAGGTACTAAACAGTAATTAATACTCGGTTATCTATATTGAGACTCGCTTTATTTTGAGTGCAGGAATAAAATCTGGACAGGTTATCAGCACTTAAAGTAAAGCAGCAACACTTGAGACTATTTACCTTTTGACGTAGCCATAGTTTATACTCAACATTAATTGCTAATATTTGTCATTTCACAGTTTATTGATTGGCTGTAATTTGTTGCTTGTTAAGACACAAGTTGTCAAGTTTTTGCCAATAAACTCAGCTAAAAAGAAATTCCCTCGGGAAATTGCAGAAAATGCGGCTCACAATTATAAAGCTGGGTCTCATTATCTAAAAAGCGGGTCTGTGATTTTAATGACTTTATTCTCCTATGTTGTGTTGCTTTCTAAAGAGATTTTATATGCAGTTCTTTGTAATGGAATGTAATCAGTAAGTAACTTAACCTTTCTGTTATTTTTTACTACAGTTATTCTTCATTGTTTGTTTAATCTGGATATTTCCTGGTGACACTAATTCAGTGTTTTTCCCTTCAGTGAGCATTTATTAAGGGTCACTATGTTTTTGGGCTCCAAAATCACTGCACATGGTGATTGCAGCCATGAAATTAAAAGATGCTTACTCCTTGGAAGAAAAGTTATGACCAACCTAGATAGCATATTCAAAAGCAGAGACATTACTTTGCCGACTAAGGTCCGTCTAGTCAAGGCTATGGTTTTTCCAGTAGCCATGTATGGATGTGAGAGTTGGACTGTGAAGAAGGCTGAGCACTGAAGAATTGATGCTTTTGAGCTGTGGTGTTGGAGAAGACTCTTGAGAGTCCCTTGGACTGCAAGGAGATCCAACCAGTCCATTCTGAAGGAGATCAGCCCTGGGATTTCTTCGGAAGAAATGATGCTAAAGCTGAAACTCCAGTACTTTGGCTGCCTCATGCGAAGACTTGACTCATTGGAAAAGACTTTGATGCTGGGAGGGATTGAGGGCAGGAGGAGAAGGGGATGACAGAGGATGAGATGGGTGGATGGCATCACGGACTCGATGGACATGAGTCTGGGTGAACTCTGGGAGTTGGTGATGGACAGGGAGGCTTGGCATGCTGCGATTCATGGGGTCGCAAAGAGTCGGACATGACTGAGCGATTGAACTGACTGAACTGAACTGATGAGTACGGAACTGTCTGCCAGGATTTCTATCATTTTATTTATTTATTTTTATCAGGTTTGCAGCCCTCAGTTCAGTTCAGTCACCCAGTCCTATCTGACTCTTTGCAACATTGTAGACCGCAGCACACCAGGCTTCCCTGAAAGTTAAAAGATGCTTACTCCTTGGAAGAAAAGCTATGACCAAGAAAATAAAGTCTCTCAGTGTTTCCATTGTTTCCACATCTGTTGCCATGAAGTGATGTGACTGGATACCATGATCTTTGTTTTTTTAATATTTTTTTAAGCCAGCTTTTTCGCTCTCTTGTTTCACTTTCATCAAGAGGCTCTTTAGTTCCTCTTTGCTTTCTGCCATATGGGTGGTGTCATCTGCTTATTTGAGGTTATTGATATTTCTTCCTGCAATCTTGATTCCAGTTTGTGCTTCATCCATCCCAGCTTTTCCCATGGTGGGAAATGCTGCATATAAGTTAAATAAGTTAAATTATTAAGTTAATTATATATAAGTTATTTAAATATAGGTTAAATAAGCAGGGTGACAGTGTACAGATTTATGTACTCTTTTCCCAATTTGGAAACAGTCCACTGTTTCATGTCTAGTTTAAACTTGTTTTTGACCTGCATACATGTTTCTCAGGAGGCAGGTGAGGGGTTTAGTATTCTCATTTCTTTAAGAATTTCCCACAGTTTCTTTTGATCCACACAGTCAAAGGCTTTAGTATAGTCAATGAAGCAAAAGTAAATGTTTTTTTCTGGAATTCTCTTGCTTTTTCTACAAAATAGTAGTTTCTCTTTATACCAGAAATCCTTTTTTTTCCATTTATTATGAATTAATAATTGTATGGTAATGAAAGTCCACATATCCTTAACACTTCTTACATCTCCACTATTGACCATCTAAAAAGTTACTTCTAAGATGCAAATAATTTAGATTTAAGTATGTTTCAGAACCTTGGATTTGATCCCTTTATAATGCATATTGCTTCTATTCTGTCAGCCTAAGAAATTCAAGTCTTCCAGTTCATTCAGTATCACTTGGGCTTTTTTTTTTTCTAAACATCTTCTAATTTGATTCAATACCTCACCACTCTCCATCTCAACTCATTAAACTCTTTCACTATGTTCCCTGGACTAATATTGATAGCAAAATCCTCTATTGTAAAGTTTGCTAAGGTTATCATAAAAGCAACCCAGATTGGTGACTTAAACAACAGAAATGTTTTTGTAATTCTTGAGGCTGCAACTCTGAGATCAAGGTATTGGTAAGGTTGGTTTCCTATGAAGAAAATGGCTTGTAGTTTGCCATTTTATCACTTGTGTCTTCACACGATCGTCTGTCTGTAACTCTGTGTCCAAATTTCCTTTTCTTATGAGGACACCAGTCACGGTCAATTAGGCCCCAGCACAATCATCATTTTAAAGCTAAGTGCCTATATAAAACTATATCTTAAAATATGGTCACCTTTGAGGTGCTAAGTTTTAGGACTTCAATCTGTAAATTGCTGGGGAACATAGCTTATCCCATAACACCTATATATACAATTTCTTCTGTAAGCATTATATTTAGCTCTTTCTGTGGTTTGAATCTAGCTTTCTCCTAAGGTCACTGCTTCCCCACAGGTATTTCTTTATTTGTAGTAGTTTTGATACATAAGTGTATGTATACACAACAGCATCTGGAAGTAAAATATTTATCTTCCTTCCCATGGTTATAGCCTAGACTTCATTACTATCAAAACTGTAACACTTTCAATATTGTGATTTTGCATAGTACACTCTTTGAAAGCCCACCCTATAATGGTGCTGCACGTGCTAAATTGTTTCAGTCATGTCCAACTCTTTGCATCACTCTGAACTGTGGCCTGCAAGGCTCCTTCTGTCCCTGGGATTCTCCAGGCAAGAATAGTGGAGTGGGTTGCCATGCCCTTCTCCAGGGGATCTTCCTGACCTAGGTCTCTTATGTCTCCTTCATTTGCAGGCGATTTCTTTACCACTAGTGCTACCTGGGAAGCCCACTGTAAGACTCACACCTCTGCTGTTACCCAGTGAATTTTGATTATCAGATTGATCCTATAATTTTCCTACTACCTGTACACCTGTCTTAGTTCTTCCATTTTCAACTCAGTTTTGATTTCCTCTCTTTCTGCTTACTAACCTGGCAAAATCCTAGCCCTATTAAACCCAAGGATTTTCTGATTACTCATCGTTTTTGAAAAAATTAATAAGCCTGGAGACATAATCTACTGTGGTAGAGGTGCTATTTAAATTAAAGGGCTTAATTTGAGGTGACCCTTGTAACAGGCTTCCGTGTGGCTCAAATGGTAGGGAATCTGCCTGCAATGCTTGAGACCTGAGTTCAATACCTGGGTCAGGAAGATCCTCTGGAGAAGAGAAAGTCAGCCCTCTCCAGTATTCTCGCCTGGAGAATCCCATGGACAGAGGAGCCTGGCAGGGTATGGTCCATGAGGTAGCAAAGAGTTAGACCTGACTGAGAGACTTTCACTTTGTATAACAAAGTATTAAAGATATGGAGCCTAGTGGGCTACAGTCCATGAGGTCGCAAAGAGTCGAACAAGACTGAATGAGCTACTTAAGAGGCTTACCGTCTTCTTGTGTACATAGCCTAATTAGACTCTGAGCTTTCTAATGGGAATTTCCTTCCTTCCTTTACTTCTTCCCTTTCCTGTATCTAAGATCTTCCAACTATCCAGGAAAAAACATACATGCACAGAAAAGCAAACAAACAAACAAAAAAAAACATGGAGATTAGAATAATTGATCACCTGTGCTTACATGGCTAAGACAAGGCAAGAATGAGGAAATGGAGGAAGGCACTGCCTCATTCATTAAATATTTGTGAAACTCCTACCACATTCTAGACATCATTCTGTTGCTGGAGATACAGTGGCAAAGCACAGAGTATTTGCTCTATAAAAAGTTAACCCTTGTTAGACAATTTAGAAAGTAATCATTTCTCTGATGGAAAGTGTCTCACTTTTGAACCTCCCTCCCGCTCTGATCCCATCCTTCCAGGCCATCACCAAACCAGGGGCTGGGCTCTCATTGGTATGTAACAGCTTCCCACTAGTTTTCTGTTTTACACATAATAGAGCATCTATGTCAGTGCTACTTTCAAATTTCATGCTACCCTCTTCTTCCCCCAGTATGTCCACATGTCCATTCTCTACAGTTGCATCTCCGTTCCTTCTCTGCAAATAAGTTCATCAGTACCATTTTTCTAGATTCCATTTTTATGTGTGTATATACAATACTTGTTTTTCTCTTTCTTACTTACTTAACTCTCTGTAACAAGTTCTGTGTTAATCCACCACATTAGAATTGACTCAAATTAATTCCTTTTCATGACAGAGTAACCTTTCTCACATGCTAGTAAAATAATGCTCAAATTCTCCAAGCCAGACTTCAGCAACACTGGAACTATGAACTTCCAGATGTTCAAGCTGGTTTTAGAAAAGGCAGAGGAATAAGAGATCAAATTGCCAACATCCGCTGAATCATCGAAANAACAGCTTCCCACTAGTTTTCTGTTTTACACATAATAGAGCATCTATGTCAGTGCTACTTTCAAATTTCATGCTACCCTCTTCTTCCCCCAGTATGTCCACATGTCCATTCTCTACAGTTGCATCTCCGTTCCTTCTCTGCAAATAAGTTCATCAGTACCATTTTTCTAGATTCCATTTTTATGTGTGTATATACAATACTTGTTTTTCTCTTTCTTACTTACTTAACTCTCTGTAACAAGTTCTGTGTTAATCCACCACATTAGAATTGACTCAAATTAATTCCTTTTCATGACAGAGTAACCTTTCTCACATGCTAGTAAAATAATGCTCAAATTCTCCAAGCCAGGCTTCAGCAACACTGGAACTATGAACTTCCAGATGTTCAAGCTGGTTTTAGAAAAGGCAGAGGAATAAGAGATCAAATTGCCAACATCCGCTGAATCATCGAAAAAGCAAGAGAGTTCCAGAAAAACATCTATTTCTGCTTTATTGACTATGCCAAAGTCTTTGACTGTGTGGATCACAATAAACTGTGGAACATTCTGAAAGAGATGGGAATATCAGACGAGCTGACCTGCCTCTTGAGAAACCAGTATGCAGGTCAGGAAGCAAGAGTTAGAACTGGACATGGAGCAACAGACTGGTTCCAAATAAGAAAAGGAGTACGTCAAGGCTGTATATTGTCACCCTGCTTATTTAACTTCTATGCAGAGTACATCATGAGACACGCTGGGCTGGAAGAAGCACACGCTGTAACCAAGGTTGCCGGGAGAAATATCAATAACCTCAGATATGCAGATGACACCACCCTTATGGCAGAAAGTGAAGAGGAACTCAAAAGCCTCTTGACAAAAGTGAAAGAGGAGACTGAAAAAGTTGGCTTAAAGCTCAACATTCAGAAAACTAACGTCATGGCATCTGGTCCCATCACTTCATGGGAAATAGACGGAGAAACAGTGGAAACAGTGTCAGACTTTATTTTTAATTTTTTTTTTGTGCTCCAAAATCACTGCAGGTGGTGACTGCACCCATGAAACTAAAACATGCTTACTCTTTGGAAGAAAAGTTATGACCAACCTAGACAGCATATTGAAAAGCAGAGACATTACTTTGCCAACAAAAGTCTGTCTAGTCAATGCTATGATTTTTCCAGTGGTCATGTATGGATGTGAGAATTGGACTGTGAAGAAAGCTGCATGCTGAAGAATTGATGCTTTTGAGCTTTGGTGTTGGAGAAGACTCTTGAGAGTCCGTTGGACTGCAGCAATGTCCATCCAGTCCATCCTAAAGGAGATCAGTCCTGGGTGTTCATTGGAAGGACTGATGCTAAAGTTGAAACTCCAATACTTTGGCCACCTCATGCAAAGAGTGGAATCATTGGAAAAGACTCTGATGCTAGGAGGGATTGGGGGCAGGAGGAGAAGGGGATGACAGAGGATGAGATGGCTGGATGGCATCACCGACCCTATGGACATGAGTTTGAGTAGACTCTGGGAGTTGGTGGTGGATAGGAAGGCCTGGCGTGCTGCAATTCATGGGGTTGCAAAGAGTTGGACATGACTGAGTGACTGAGCTGAATCTTGGTTAATTTAATTAAATTGAGAGTTCAGTAAGCATTTTTTCTGACCAGAGCTATAAAGTGAGATATCAAACACAGGAAGATGGGGGAGGATGGTAAAAAACATAAACACATGGAGACTAAAGAATATGCTTCTAAATAGTCAAAAGTTCACTGAAGGCATAAAAAAAATTATCTTGAAACAAATGACAATTGACACAAGATGACTCAAAACCAATGGGACGTAGTAAAAGCGGTGGCAAGAGAGACGTTTTTAGCAATACAAATCTACCTCAAGAAATGAGCAAAATATCAAATATACAATCTTAAAAATAAACTAATCTTACACCTGAAGCAACTAGGAAAAAAGAACAAGAAAAATCCCAAAGTTAGTGGATAGAAAGAAATCATAAAGATCAGAGCAGAAATAAATTTACAAAAATAATAGAAACAATAGCAAAGATCAATAAAACCAAAAGCTGGTTCTTTGAGAAAATAAACAAAAGTGACAAACCTTTAGCTAGACTCATCAGGAAAAAAAGGGGAGAAGACTGAAAGCTATAAAATCAGAAGTGAAAAAGCAGTTAGAGCAGACAATGCAGAAAAACAAAGGATCTTAAAAGACTGCTACAAGGAACTATATGCCAATAAACTGAACAACCTGGAAGAAATGGACAAGTTCTTAGAAAATTATAGCCTCCCAAAACTGAACCAGGAAGAAATATAAAATGTGAACAGACTAATCACAAGCACTGAAATTGAAACTACGATCAAAAACCTTCCAGTAAGCAAAAGTCAAGTCAGATGGCTTCACAGGCAAATTCTACCAAAAGTTTAGAGAAGAGCTATTCCACTCAAACTCTTCCTATCCCACTCAAACTCTTCCAAACTCACCTATCTGGCTCCAACTCTTCCAAAAAGTTGCAGAGGTAGGAACACTTCCAAAATCGTTCTACAAGGCCACCATCACCCTGATACCAAAACCCAAATCCTCAACAAAATCTTGGCAAACAAACACCAACAACATATTAAAATGATCATACACTATGACTACATTGGGTTTATCCCAGGGATGCAAGGATTCTTCAATATTCATATCAATCAGTGTGATACATCGTGTTAACAATTTGAAAGATAAAAACCATATAATCATCTCAACAGATGCAGAGAAAGCTTTCAACAAAATTAAACACCCATTTATGATGTACAAAGGAAAAAAAAAACCCTCCAGAAAATTGGCATTCAAGGAACCTACAACAACATAATAAAGCCCATATTCGACAAACCCATAGCAAACATTATTCTCAGTGGGAGTGTTCATTTTGATAGAGTTACTAGGATACCTTTCCGAGAAGAAGATGGCTTCACAGAGACCTGCATGATGAGGAGTCATCTATTTAAACTTCAGAGGAAAGAAGTTGATGAATATGAGGAACAAGCAATTTGTACTTTACAAAGTGCCTGTGTATTCCATTCAAGGGGCTTCCCTGGTAGCTCAGCTGCAATGCATGAGACCCCAGTTTGATTCATGGGTTGGAAAGATCCCCTGCAGAGGGAATAAGCTGCCCACTCCAGTATTCTTGGACTTCCCTTTTGTCTCAAATGGTAAAGAATCTACCTGCAATGTGGGAGACCTGGGTTTGATCCTTGGGTTAGAAAGATCCCCTGGAGGAGGGCATGGCAACCTGCTCCAGTATTCTTGCCTGGAGAATCTCCATGGACAGAGGAGCCTGGCGGTCTACAGTCTAAGGGGTCACAGAAGGTTGGACATGACTGAGCAACTAAGCACAGGGCAAACAATCCATTGAAGAGGCGAAGTGTAGTAGAGAGACTGGATCACAGATCATGGAGGCTGTTTGAGGCTTTGGCAAAGAGTTTGGACTTAATTCTAAGTGTGATTAGAAGCTAACAGATGGTTTTTAGAGGGGAAAAATATGATTTATATAAAAAACAATCTGGCCTCTGTGTGACAAATAAATAATAAGGAGACACTAATGATTGTAGGCAGACAAATTAGAAGGTTATCATGGCAGTTCAGTGAGAGAAGATGATGGTTTTGTTCTAAAGTGGTAATGGTTAAGTTGTGTAACGAGAAGTATTTTTGGATTGACTGGATTGTAGGGGGAAAAAAAAGAGAAATGAGAGAGGAAGTGCATGGAGTCTGGGGAAGTGGGTCTCCCTGAGAGCTCAATATGAGTTGCCATGTGGGCTACCACAGAAGGATACAGTCCTACTCGCATCTTGAAAATCAGAATCAGAGGCGGATGTTGATGTGATAAGATGCAGTAGGTGCTCCTGAGTCTAGCTTTGAGTGGACTTCATAAAAATTATAATAGTCTGAGCCCTAAATAAATACTTCCTTTACATATCCTTCTGGATTCTATGCAGGAAAGTCCTTTTTGATAACTGACTATGCAGTCTGATATTAAGGGCTTCCCTGGGGGCTCAGTCAGGAAGGAATCCACCTGCAATGTAGGAGACCTGGGTTCGATCCCTCGGTCTGGAAGATCCCTAGAGAAGGGAATGACTACCCACTCCAGTATTCTTGCCTGGAACATTCCATTGACAGAAAAGCCTTGTGGACTATATAGTTCACTGGGTAGCAAACAGTCAAACATGACTGAGTGCCTAACACTTTTCACTTTTTCTGATATTAAAGGCCAGGGGGTTACTTTAACAGAATATTTGTTTGAATTAGTGAAATGTCAATGAGTGGGACCATGATCACTATAAAATTTTAGTCATGACATGGATATCATGTCATACATGTTCCTTTATGATATCTGTCAAGACTACAGAAACTTGATTGAAATCAGTGAACTGATTAAGTCTTATTCCAACTTGGATGGGGATAAAGCACTGTTTAAAGTCCCCATACCGGGACTCTGGGTTAATGTACATTATTAAATGGGAATGACATAGGCAGTCAATTTTCAATCGGTTCCACTTGTCAGGCTCATGATAGAAAAGAGATTTTTTGGAATTAAGTTCATACAACATGGACTTCTCTGATTTCCTAGCATTGAAGAAATGATAGGGAAAATTGAAGTGGGAGATATATACTAGAAATCAATGGTCCTTTCTCCATTAATGGGATATGGTAACAATGAGAACAGAGTGAGTATAGCTGCCGGTATTCAAGACATTCAAGGAGGATCACTCTGTCAAAGGGTTTAAGGACCAGAGACAATAAATGCTAACAAATAAAATTATATTGAGTTCTCAAGTTTACCACTATTCAGGGCACTATTCAAAAAAATCTAGAAAGATTATTATGTAGTTCGAATTTCAATCACTAAACACACAGCTGGAATCCAGATGTTCTTGCAGTCTTGTAGAGAGATAGCAGTTTTCAGTATTGGCTTTAAAGAATATTACCAGGTACCTAGCTTTAAGGATAATAACAAGATAATCTTTATCTTTCATGGACTATTTTTTAAATTTTATTATCATTTTTGAAGTTTGAAAGTACTTTTTTTTAGCCTGTCTATAAACCTCATCACCATTCAGAGTTGTTGATAGAAAAGTACTTAGGAGTGAGGAGTGCTGGGAGAGGTGGTAAGATTGATATAATCATTTTTGAAAGTAATTTATAAGAGCCATGAGAAATGGCTCTTTAAAGTTTTAACTACAGTGAGAAAACAGTGCTGAGGCTCATTTCTAACTGTGGATTATGGTGTAGTTCACAAGTCTCCGAAGTAATTTATCGAACAGGAGTTGGGTAGGAGTTTTACTAAGCAGACATTCTGAATTCTTCTGAAATAACTAGCAAATGCTTCTGAATTTAATTTACTAACTCCAACAAACATTAATGCCTGTCTGAAAAGACTGGAGACAGAATGATACCAGAGGGCTGGTGGGAACAAAAGAAACTGGGAGTTTTCAGTAGTCGTAGACAGTTTGACGGAGAGCTGGGATACACCACGCATTAAACTAGCATTGAGATGGGCTGTCCCAGACACACTGAAGAACTTGGTGGATAGGATTTGAAGTGTTGACTAAGATAACTACACTGTCTGATGTTCCCTTATCACCTTCAGATTGGACATGTTACTGGGTGGTAAATCTTGGTGACTGCCATCAGTATTTGTTGTTTTTTGGGAATGCGCAGAGAGAATATACATGCCATTGGCCCTGCTGTCAATAAGTGGATTCCTTTATAGGTATTGTTCGAGAACTTGAGGTATTGTTGGCTATCCGGGAAGGCCAAGAGGAAGATAGGCTAACCAAGTGACAGCAGCCTGGCTTGTGTACCAAAGCCCTTCAGTGGCATTCCTCTATGCCTTAAGGAGACTGAGGGCAGAGATGGCCAACGGCCCTCTGTATCAGTTTGGAGGTACAGGTAGAAGAGGATGGGAAGAGGTAGGTCCTTCAGGAAGGATATGACCTTTTTGAGATGTGAGACAATAGTTATGTCTCGAGAATTATAGGTTCTTATCAGGAGTTAATGAGATATTGTATAAATCAGTGATTTTTGAACTGGGATGGCTTTTCCCCTGTATCACAAACTGGGCAATTGTCAATACCTGGAGACATTTTTAGAATAATTTAACTAATTTGTATTGCAGTGTAGTTGATTTAGAATGTTATGTTAGTTTTGTTTTAGAGAAATCAGTTAACCATTTACATATATCCACTCTTTTTTACATTCTTTTCCCAGGCGGGTCATTACAGAGTATTGAGTAGAGTTCTCTGAGCTATACAGTAAGCTTTTATTAGTTACATATTTTATGTATGCATGTGTGCTAAGTCACTTCTGTCACATCTGACTCTGCAACACTGTGAACTGTAGCCTGCCAGGCTCCTCTGTCCTTGGGATTTTACAGGCAAGAATACTAGAACGTGTTGCCATGCCCTCCTCCAGGGGATCTTCCTGACTCAGCAAATGAACCCACATCCCTATGTCTCCTGTATTGGCAGATGAATTACTTACCACTAACACCATCTGTAGAGTAGTATACATATGTCAATCCCAATCTCCCAATTTATCCCTCCCCCACATTTCCCTTGGTAACCAAAAGTTTGTTTTCTACACCTGTGACTCTATTTCTGTTTTGTAAATAAGTTCATTTGTACCATGTTTTTTACATTCCACATATAACTGATATCATGTGATATTTGACTTTGCCTGACTTCATTTCAGATGATAACTTCTAGGTTCATCCATGTCCGTGAAAATGACATTATTTTGTTCTTTTTTATGGCTGAATAATATTACATGTATCTTTTCAAATTATGGTTTTCTTTGGGTATATGCCCAAGAGTGGGATTGCAGGATCATACAGGGGTTCTATTTTTAGATTTTTAAGGAAATTCAATACTGTTCTCCACAGTGGCGTATCAATTGACATTCCTACCAACAGTGTAGGAGGGTTACCTTTTCTCCACACCCTCTCCAGCATTTACTGTCTGCAGAATTTTTGATGATGATCATTCTAATTCATGTGATGTGATATCTTCTTATAGATTTTATTTGCATATCTCTGATGTATAATGGGGTTGAACATCTTTCTGTGGGCTTCTTTGTCATCCATCTGTTCTCTGGATAAATTAGAGATGTTTCTTTGTGGTCACTGGCATCTGGTAGGCAGAGGTCAGACATGCTGCTAAACATCCTACGGTGCCCAGACCAGAGCCCTTCCACCTCCGGGAACACGTGCAGTAGTGCCCAGGTTGTGAAGCTTTATAAATATTGCAGTGTCCTGTAAACTGGCTATGAAGACAGCTGGCTCCGCCTTAAACATATCCCCCAAATAAAATCCTATAATGAAATGCATGGTGA
This sequence comes from Redunca redunca, assembly GCA_006410935.1. Lineage (NCBI taxonomy): Eukaryota > Metazoa > Chordata > Mammalia > Artiodactyla > Bovidae > Redunca > Redunca redunca. The sequence continues at coordinate 41,764 of SJYQ01007126.1, forward strand.
TGAGGTAATGGGAGGGAACACATTCTAGAGCTCTTAGAATGTCTGTCTTTTGCCCCAAATGAGAAGAGTATTTCTATCTACCAATGCAGGCCGCAGGAAACACTACCTAATAGGTATAGTTAAAGGCAAGAAAGACTAGATAAACCCTGTAAATATTGTTTTAAAACTGTATAGTCAAAGTATATGCAATATCTTTGTAGCTATGGATCATTTAACTCATTATTCTATGCATCTGTTTCATATTGGACAAAATAACGAACAACTTTCTCCAAAGTTGGCCTGATAAAGAAGATTTTTAGGAAAACAGAAAGCTAGCGACCAGTGAGTCCTCTGTACCCTGGACATTGTGAATATTCTCTGCTAGATCTAAGGGTTGATGGTGAAGGCGCACAGTCATTTTCTTATTAGATCATTTCAGGCAGTTTCAAAGGCAGGTCTCTTATTTTTTTAATGGCAACACTAAACAAAATCTGTCACACATTTCTCCAACAAATTCTTATACAAACTTTGCAAGCTTCACATGTTTCACTTAATTTAATTATATGGTTGGTATTCATCTTTCTGGGAAAGGTATACAAAGATTTTCTGGGAGTTCACTTGAGTACCAGAGCTTAATCTGATAATTTTATGTTTTCATTTTTCCCCCAAGGTACAGGAGGCAATATTAAATATATGGTGTGGGTTTAGGAGACCTTGTTCTTCAAAGCAGATTTTAGCAAAGGATTTCCTAGTCTACCCACCTAGAATAAAAAGGCCTCTACTTTGGAGATGGCTATTGTGAGTTTTTGTGGGGTTTGTGGGTTCATGTTGGCTGCTTAGATCCATTCAGAGCAATTGAGATGCTTTGCTATATGGCCACAGAGGGTACTGTCAGTAACCTACACAATAAGGGCACTGAGTAGTTCATATCTTCTCTAAGAGGCTGGAGATATTTGTCAGTACCCTACTAGATAAGCTAGAAACATTCCATCCAGAATGGAACCTCCTAAAATAATATGAATAACTATGAATAGTTTTTCAAAATGGTGATGCCTGGTTTCTTAGCCCATTTGCTGAAGTTTGGATGAAGTTCAAAATGATGCTAAACATACACTTTGAGTTAGGATAATGTCTTGGATGGGAGTAAAGTATGGCACTCTGTACAGAGCTGAATACAAGGATCATATTGGTTGGTGGATGCTTTAACTCTGGGAAAGAACATTAATGTAGCACCACTTAGATGCAGTGCTAGGAGCCTTAGAATTGCAAAGGCCTTCAAGTTACTGTAACTTAGCAGACTACTGGAAGAGGGTTCTGTTTTTGATATTCATTAAGTAAGAGCCTGCCAAATGATGAAGTGCCTCTGGGTTTCGGCTGTGCTTATTAGAAGAGTGTGTCACAAAAACGACTTTCTGGTGAAAGTTGGGGAGAAGGTAAACATACAATGTTGCATTTATTTTTGGTCCAAAAGGAAAACATCTCTAGCTCTTGGTGAGAATGGAGTGTTGGTGGGGCCTTCAGACCAAACTATGCAGTGGTAATGGCAATTAGGAGAAGGAAATGGCAATCCAGTCCAGTACTCTTGCCTGGAAAATTCCATGGATGGAGGAGCCTGGTGGGCTACAGTCCATGGGGTTGCAGAGTCAGACACGACTGAGCGACTTCACTTCGTTTCTTTCTTTTGTGGAGTGGTAACATGATTTTTTAGCCATTAATGTCTCCCTTGCTCATTAGCCATTAAGAAGAAGGCGAAAGGAACCAGGCAGAAAAAAAAAAGCCAACCTCAACACCCTGGATCCACAGTGGCAGAGGATGAAGACTATGCATGGATAACTTGAGGAGCTGGACTCAAAGCAAAGTTGTGTCCAAGAGGAGAGACAGCAGGAGTAATGGCAAGCAGCTTGATTTGAAACATGTGTAGCAGATAACATTTCTTAATGCTTTGTGTTTAATTAGTTGGAGATCTGAAGGGTGGCAGGGAGGGGATCCAGAAGTGAAACACAGTTCCTTTTTGTCTTCCAATGAGAGAGGACACATTTTGGAGGTAGAGATGAAAAGTTTAGCTTTAACCATATTTTTAAAACTTGTTGATCATATCCAAACAAAAATGCCTAGAAGATATTGGAAAACACACTTCTGAATATTAAGAGAAAAATGAGGGTCCAGCTATGCCAAAAATGAGCAAACTGCACAGAAACTAAGAAAGGGATTCGGAGGCACAGAAACCAGAAAAGCAGACTCCACAGTCATGAGCGTCCAGGAAAAAATGAAGGCATAAGGAGCACTATTGTCAAATGCTACCTCAAGGTCAAGTGAGGTAAAGCCGATGTCCACTTGATCTAGCAAAATTAGTATTAACTTTGATAAGAGAAAGTTCAGTCGATTGGTAAAGATTAAGGTCAGATTTCTGAATGTCAAGTGAGGAAGAGGGAACCATGTGTATACATGACTTTCAAAGGGCTGTAAAGGGCAGGAGAGAAATTAGGAATCATTGAGAAAAACATGGGGTAGATAGAGAATAATTGAGTTTGGGAGATGAGTTTGTATGCTCAGTGTTCTTGAGGAAATGGGCAGTAAACACGGCATACTGAAGACACAAAAGAGACTGCAATATTTATTACATTGATAAAGGATAGAAATAGAATAAATCAGGTTGTCATATTTAGTAAAAAAAAGTAAAACAAAATGTCAGGGTGTCTAAAAGAATTTGGATTT
>SJYQ01007126.1:52950-74403 GCA_006410935.1 Redunca redunca
AAACTGAAATCAGAAATATCAAAATCACAAAAGGAAAAAAAAAATCTCACTGGTAACAGCAAATAAACAGAAAAGATAGTGAATTAATCATTTATAATGCTAGTAGATTAAAACGAAAAAAGTGGTAAAGTCATTTATAAACAGAGTAAGAAGTAAAGGGATGCACAAAACAAAAAGATATAAAATTCAAAGTCAAAACCAGTAAATGTGATGGGAGATAAAAATGTAGGATTGTTAAAATGTGTTTGAATTTAAGACATCAACAACTTAAAATAATTGCATGTATATTTACATATAGATAGTTATATACAAACTCAGCTGCCATCCATGTGGTCGCACAGAGTTGGACACGACTGAAGAGACTTAGCAGCAGTAGCAGCAGCAGGCCTATATCTTGGAGAAGGCGATGGCACCCCACTCCAGTACTCTTGCCTGGAAAATCCCATGGATGGAGGAGCCTGGTAGGCTGCAGTCCATGGGGTTGCGAAGAGTCCGACACGACTGAGTAACTTCACTTTGACTTTTCACTTTCATGCATTGGAGAAGGAAATGGCAACCCACTCCAGTACTCTTGCCTAGAGAATCCCAGGGACAGGGGAGCCTGGTGGGCTGCTGTCTATGGGGTCGCACAGAATCGGACACGACTGAAGCGACGTAGCAGCAGCAGGTAACCACAAACCAAAAATCTATAATAGATACACAGATACACAAAAGAAAAAAAAAATTCNACAAAAGAAAAAAAAATTCAAAAATAACACTATAGTTATCAAATCACAAGGGGCAATAGCCCCAGAAGAAGGAAGTAAAAGACTAAAAAACAAAAACCTATAAGCAATGAGCACAATGACAATATGTACACAGTTATCAATAATCAATTTAAATGCAAGTAGACTAAATGGTCTAATCAAATGACACAGAGTGTTTGAGTGCATAAAAAAATAAAATCCATTTATGCTGCCTACAAAAGACTCACTTCAGATCTAAAGATACACACATGCATTGAAAATGAGAGGACGGATAAAGGCATTCTGTGCAGGAAACCAAAAGAAAGCTGGGGCAGCAATACTTCCATTGTGCAAAATCAAACAAAAACTGCAAGAAGAGACATAAGAACCTTATGTAATGATCAAGGGATCAACCCAAGGGGAATATGGGTAATTCTTATATGTTCATTGTAAATTTATGCACTATGCACCCAATATATTAGCACCTACATACATAAATAGCAATATATCTAAAGGGAGAAATTGACTGACACAATAATAGTAGGGAACTTTAACACTCCACTTATACAAATGGAAAGAAAATACAGACAGAAAGTCAACAAGGAAATGCTGGTCTTAAAGCCATGGTCCTCAGCTTTTTGGCATCAGGGACCGGTTTTATGAAAGACAATTTTTCCATGGACCAGGATCAGGGGTGGTGGTTTCAAGATGATTTAAGTGAATTGCACTTAGAGAGTGGTTGTAAATACCCTTAACTAAAGTCTTGATAATTTTTTTTTTCAGATATATCCATTGCAACTATTTTCTCCATTTCATAGGTTGCTTTTTTACTCTATTGAATGAAAATTTTCCTTCTGTGCAAGTTTTTAAGTTTGAGATAGTTTTGTTTTCGCTATTTATGTTTTTACAAGAAATATTTGCCAAATGCAATGTCATGAAGCTTTTCTCCTATGTTTTCTTCCAGGATTTTATGTCTTTAAACTTTATATGTCTTTAATGTTGGCTTAAAACTCAACATTCAGAAAACTAAGATCATGGCATCTGGTCCCATCAGTTCATGGCAAGTAGATGGAAACAGTGACAGACTTTATTTTCATAGGCTCCAAAATCACTGCAGATGGTGACTGCAGCCACAAAATTAAGAGAGTTACTCCTTGGAAGAGAAGTTATGACCAACCTAGATGGCATATTAAAAAGCAGAGACATTACTTTGCCAACAAAGGTCCGTCTAATTAAAGCTAAGATTTTTCCAGTAGTCATGTATGGATGTGAGAGTTGGACTGTGAAGAAAGCTAAGATAATTTTTTTATTTTTGCTATCTCGCATTGCTCTTTACCAATTCCCTCTTGAACATACATCCGTCTTTCATCTCCAGTACTCCATGTCAAGATCACCAGTGATGTCCACATTGTTGGCCATTTCTTATTTTATTTAACATATCAGAAGCATTAAACTGTCAATCCTCTTCTCTAAACCACTTTCTTCATTTGACTTGCAGATAATTACAATCATTCTGCTTGTCTTCTACCCTTCCAGTTATTTCTTCTGCTTCTTTGGTTCATTCCTCTTCATCACTTCTGAAACCTCCTTTCCAATCACTTCTATTACCAAAACAAACAAAAACACACTTTCTCCTGTCACAGTACTCTTCATTTCAGTAAATGGAAGCTCCATAAGCCAAATTTTTAGGTAAAGGTATCTGGATTTGGCCTAGACTCTTTACTCTCTCTCAAATTCTAAACTCTATCAGCACTAATTGACTCTGCCCTCAATGAATTCCCACCAACTACAAGACTTCGCAACAAGGTGGCCAAAGTGATCTTACTAATAAGTGAAGCAGTGCTAAATACTTTAACTCTCTTATTGCCAATCAGGATTAAAGCCCAAATCCCTAGAATAATCTATATTATGTTTACCCATAGCTTCCCACCCTTACCTTTTACTACTCACTCCATCAGTACTCTAGTCTCTGTTCCTTAGTTGTATCAGGCATGATTTCTTTTCAGAGCCTTCTTCTAAATAGCTACAAAGGTGACTTCCCATTTCACTTAACTTCTTACTCAAATGATATGCTTTGAGTGAAGTCTTCCTTATATGAAAACATCTCTCTTCCTCAAAATCTCATATTTATTTTCTATGTTGTATAGTGTATGTTTTTCTCCATGGTACTCAACAACATTTCATGTACTAGGTAATTTGTTTATTTTCTCAACTATTTTTTGGTGATTTCTTAAAAATAAGTTCTATGAGACAGAAAGTTCATTTTGCTTTGTTCACTATTGTATCCTTAGCAAATGAGACACTTATTTTACATAGTGTGTGCATGCATGCTTAGTCACTTCAGTCATGTCCAACTCTGGTGACCCTATGGACTGTGGCCTGCCAGGCTCCTCTGTCCATGGGATTCTTCAGGCAAGAATACTGGAGCGGGTTGCACGCCCTCTTCCAGGGGATCTTCCCGACTCGGGGATCAAACCCACATCTCTTCTGTCTCCTGCGTTGGCAGGTGGTTGTTTTTTTTTTTAATCATTAGTACCTTGCCTGGAAAATCCCAGGGATGGGGGAGCCTGGTGGGCTGCCATCTATGGGGTCGCAGAGAGTCGGACACAACTGAAGCAACTTAGCAGCAGCAGCAGCAGCGCCACCTGGAAAGCCTTATATAGAGTATACTCAATATAAAAATATTTGTTTGGTGAATGTATTGGGGCAAGGAGAGGGGTATTTTAATCTGTTACTTACAATGTAAATGAAATACAGTCCCCTATTTCACATAGCTATGACATTTTCAAACAACACCATTAAATATTCTTATGGATGCAGAAATTTAGAGAGATTATTATTGATTTATTTCATGCTCAGTGTCATGTGATTTTAATTTCAATACAATAAAAATTGGAAACTTTATTACTCAGAATTCTTCAGGATAAAAACTTGGGTTTAAATGAAACAGATTGTGTATGCTAGTTTTCTATCAGAAATAGTAGCTTCATTTGATTAATTCAATTAGTAGAAACTATGAAGTTTCTAAACAATATGTAATAACCAATCAATCACTAAAAGTTTATATACCTAAACAATGTGGTGAAACACTTAGCTCTCTGTTTGGCCAGCCCTACCCAGTAGAAGCATACTGCTTGATTTGTGAGCTTCCCTGGTGGCTCACATGTTAAAAGAGTCTGCCTGCAATGAAGACCTGTGTTGGATCCCTGGGTGGGGAAGGTACCCTGAAGAAAGGAATGGCAACACATTCCAGTATTCCCGCCTGAAAAAGCCTCACGGACAGAGGAGCCTGGTGGGCCACAGCCCATGGATTTGCAAAGAGTGAGGAGCGGGTGGAAAATCGGGTCTCATTTGGCCCTGCTGAAATTGGGGTTGTGGAATGGGTGTATTAGGTATCTTAGGCTACCCTTTGCCTGGAGCAAGAAGGCTTTTCATGGTGCTTACTTTTGTAGAGGCCTTTTGGCAGACCTGGGATGCCAGTTTCTGTAGCATTCTGTGAGGGATATACAAAAGGCAATAAGGTCCCCCAGGAATTCAATACCATGTCATTCTTCCAGCTCTGAGGTTCCTAGGAAGTTTGCCTTCTTCTTTCTATTTTACAGAGTTTTCCTACACTTATTTATTGTGTAATGTACAGGGGATTTGGGTTTTAGTAAAAGAGAGGAATGGGGTCACTCCATCTGGGCTGGAATCTAGAGCTTTATTTTATTGTTTTGTTTATTTAGTATCTTAGTCTAAGAGAAATCAATTTGCTAAAGAGTATAATTTCAATTAAATATGAAACATTTATTTTTATCATACAATCTTACTATGAAATATCTTTAGCAATCAAGTGAATCAGAAGTTGTTTATATGCTAATTGATATCATTTTATAAAAACAAAAAAAGTCATAAGTTTTCTGATTCTCCGAAGAAATCCACATTTCTCCTGGTAACCAGATCTCAACCACAGCTTCCTTCCTTAGAACTCTAAGAGAATGAAATAATTCTTAATTATATCCATTATAAACCTTTGGAAAGGGCTTATTTAAAGGTTTTATGAAATATATTCAAATGTTCAGCATTCATTTTCTTTGTATTATATCTTCTGTCCATTTTTACAAAAGCAGACTTCTATCACTAGTCCTTCTAAGCTGAGTTGTTTCTTGGGGAAAGAGATATGTGGAAAGTAAAGGGTGGTAAGAATTTTTAAATTGGGGTTTTTTCCTCTAAAGTTATTTCCTTTGGGGAAATTGAAATTTAATGATATAACTTTACACTTGCCCTTTATTTTGAAATAAAAATAAATGCTCACCAAGGACATGAAGCTTTTGAACATGCTTTTTTTAGGGTAAAAAATGAGAAGTAACTTTGAGGCTATTTTATTCATAAATAAATTAGAATTACAATTCATATGTTTCATCTAACTACATGAATACTTAGTTTTTACAGTAAAGGATTAGAAACATTTCTAACTCATGTAATGTCTATAGTTAAATGCTAAACGTTTGAAAGATCCATATATACATAAATATGAAAAAAGCATATTAAAATTCAGNCTAACTCATGTAATATCTATAGTTAAATGCTAAACGTTTGAAAGATCCATATATACATAAATATGAAAAAAGCATATTAAAATTCAGTAAGTAAGTCATGATAACATCCCATAAAATCAAAGAGTGGAGTCAGGGACTAAATTATTAAATACAGGACATGATGGTAAGAAAATTCATCAAATTACTAAGATTTGAAAGCCTAACTGAAAGCTGAAAATGTAATACTTATATGAATTAGAGACTATATTGAAAAGAGCAAGTATCTTTGTGCTAATGCCCAGAGAAATACCAAATGAACTCCTTGACCTGCACATTTACATGACTTTGTATTAGCACATTTGCAGTGTCCAGAATATTAATGTACTAGAGATCAGTGTGGTGTCTTAAAGCATGAATATATAATTTAAGTACTAAATGCTTTTATATGATTTTGGTAAACAGCTTATATCATTCTGGTAAACATTCTGGATTTTCAAATAGTCTGTTCAATGTTGTTCCAACCAAGTGTTATGTACTTTAGCACAGAAAAATATTCTCTCTACATTTTTATTTTCTTCAGTTTTTGTAATATTCCAGTCTCTACAAAATCTTTGGGTGTCATTCACAAAAAAGGTACATTTTTGCAATATCTGCTGCCAGACATTGAAATTCCCTTCCCAAACACTGCATTTTAACCCCACTAGTACAAACGAAACCTGAAATTCATCAGAACCCAAACTATCACAATCTAGACTATGGTATGTATGTAAAAACAAAAATCTTTTCTATGATTATTTATTTTAGAATGCTATTTCTGTCTCTCCATTTCAGAGAGGATTATTTTAGAGGATTATGAAATCATTTTAGTGGGCCCTGCTAGGCATTAAAAAAATAATAATAATAGAAGCAAGTATAGAATAGTGTGGAAAAAAAATATATATACATATATACCAGAGTTCATTGCACATAGTAAGAGAGATATAATTAGACAAGAATGTATTTAGTTTATCATGAATTTGCTTGTTATTTAATTATATTATGCACTGTGTTGTCAAACAATTAAAAGCCATTTTCCTATAAGACGTGTTAGATATGTTAAGCTAATGTCCATTAGGCACTTGATATGCATCATATACTCCACTAAGTATTTTATATGCATTTCTCCTACTTACTCCTGACCAGAATCTCATGGAATAGGTATTCTTACTATTAAACATATGTAATATCACATGTAAAATGAATCGCCAGCCCAGGTCCAATGCATGACACTGGATGCTTGGGGCTGGTGCCCTGGGACGACCTAGAGGGATGGTACAGGGAGGGGGAGGAGGGGGGTTCAGGATGGGGAACATGTGTACACCTGTGGCGGATTCATGTTGATGTATGGCAAAACCAATACAATATTGTAAAGTAATTAACGTCCAATTAAAATAAATAAATTTATATTAAAAAAAGAAACTTTCCAAGCTAGAGCTTAGTGAAGTTAAGCTAACCAAGTTTACAAGGCTAATAAATGGTAGAGACAGGTTTCAAACCCACAGGAAGACATAAGTTCCATGTTATGTATTACTTTGCCCTCTGTGTGTCACAGCACTTTGTAAATAGGTGAATGCACACACTCATGCAGACACATTTACCCTATGGCATAAATCATTTTGTGAGTGAATGAGCAGTCTGGGACATAAGACTTTTACTCCCAGGGGAAACAATGAGGCTTCACTGGATTGCAGCGTGTCATAATATGGATTCAGTCAGTGTCAACCAAAGGAAAGTGTCAGAGTTGAAATTTAGTAATGTTTCATTCAATATTATTTTTTATTGATAAAAATAATATCCAGCACCTAATATGTATATAATAATGTACCAGAAACTTTGGGGCAGTGGAAAACATAAGCAAGAAATATTTCTTTTCTTGTCTGAGTACAATTTCTTATTTCAAAGAAGTTTGAAGGAAGGTAACTAGAAAAATGTGCATGAAAATATCAGTAATATGATTTTCATTTTGTGTGAATTTTATTCTATAAATGTAATGAGTCATGGAAAGAAATATTGGGTACTTCACATAGACTCAGCAGTACCACTGAGCTTTCAATAACTGGTGGACTCAGCATCCATAAGGGAGTGAAAGCTCAAGACTTTCTCTTTCTTTCCTGGGTACCAATCGGGCCTTCTGGTTTCTCCTTCAACCTTAGGGAAAGGGAGGCAGGAGCTGGAGCAATACTCTGGCGTCAGATTTAAATTGACTAAAAAACCGAAAAGAAAAAAGAAAAAGCTTTTGTTTTTTTAATAAACAATTGTATTCCATCCACATCCGAGTTTTTGAACAAAGATTTTTATTTGCCATTTAAGGCAATTCAACTCAAACTGCTAAAGTCCTTGGATAAGTAGACTCCTCAACACAGATGTATTTTAGCCACTGAAACTGGAGACAACTGCTTTGTAAACTATTGTGAAGAAGCAAATGTAGATACTGAAGTCATCATTGATTGGAGATTTTCTAGTGGCGTGGGGACTCTGAGTTGGAAAGACTGTACAGAATGAATAAAAGCATTATAGTGAGTCCTGTGTAGCACCTAAGCACAATTCACACACAGAGGCAGGCAGCAGACAGCTCTTTGCCTATGACAGAAACGAGGATGTACCAGAAATGAGTCCTAGGTATTAAAGCAGTTTTTCAAGGTTGGTCACAAAACACTGCTCAGTGATGACTTACTAGGTGTCTGAGAGCTGTGGCTTCTGGGGCTATTTGCTTTCTCAGGGCCAGGAGTCTTATTTCAGTAGCTCTATATAGCAGGTGTCTTACAACAAATTCAAGCCCATACTATCACCCGACAAACACTTTCTCGACACACAGTGGAAGGAAGTGTGTGTTAATTTTGAGACTGATGACTTTGGGAACATGGGTATTGGACTAAGTAGCTTTTGAAAGTGTAATGTGGGAGGCCCATTTAGACTGGATTTCAGCAGGCATGTAGGTGCATACTGCTACACTCAGTGCCCCCAACCCTGCAGCAGGCCACCACCGACCCACACCTCCACTGGAGACTCCTGGACACTTGCAGGCAAGTCTAGGGAACTCTCTCGTGGGGTCACTGCTTCTTTCTCTTGGGTCCTGGTGCATAAAAGCCTCTGTTTATGCCCTCCAAGAGTCTATTTCCCAGTCATGTGTAAGTTCTGATAGCTGTATAGTGGGGTTAATGGTGACCTCCTCCAAGAGGGCTTATGCCATACCCATGTCTGCTGCACCCTGAGCCCCTGTCCCTGTGGCAGGTCACTGTTGAGCTGTACCTCCACAGGAGATGCTCAAACATAGTTCTATCTCAGTCTCTGTGGGGTCCCAGGGTCCTGCGCACACTAGGTTTGTTTGAGCTCTCTGAGTGTCTCTGGTGGGAATGGGGTTTGATTCTAAACTTGAATTCACCCCTCCTACTGTCTTGCTGGGGCTTCTCCTTTGTCCTTAGGCATAGGGTATCTCCTCACAGCTGCTCCAGCACCTACCATCTTAATGAGGTTTCTCTTTTGAAGGAGGTTACCATTATCTTCCTTTCCTCCACCATAGTCTGGTCCCAGATAAAAAGCAGGGAGGGAACACAGTTCCACCCATAAACAGAAAATTGGATTAAAGACTTACTGAGCATGGCCCTGCCCATCAGAACAAGACCCAGTATCCCCCTCGGTCAGTCTCTCAAATAAGGAAGCTTCCATAAGCCTCTTATCCTTCTCCATCAGAGGGCAGACAGACTGAAAACCATAGTCACAGAAAACTGACCAATCTGATGACATGGCCCACAACCTTGTTTAACTCAATGAAGCTATGGCCCATGCTGTGTTAGGCCACCCAAGAAGGATGGGTCTTTGGTGGAGAGTTCTGACAGAATGTGGTCCACTGGAGAAGGGAATGGCAAACCACTTCAGTATTCTTGCCTTGAGAACCCCATGAACACTATGAAAAGGCAAAAAGATAGGACACTGAAAGATGAACTCCCCAGGCTGGTGGATGCCCAATATTCTACTGGAGATCAGTGGAGAAATAATTCCAGAAAGAATGAAGAGATGGAACCAAAGCAAAAACAACACCCAGTTGTGGATGTGACTGGTGATGGAAGCAAGGTCTGATGCTGTAAAGAGCAATATTGCCTAGGGATCTGGAATGTTAGGTCCATGAATCAAGGCAAATTGGAAGTGGTCAAATAGGAGATGGCAAGAATGAACGTTGATATTCTAGGAATTAGCAAACTAAAATGGACTGGAATGGGTGAATTTAACTCAGATGACCATTATATCTACTACTGTGGGCAAGAATCCCTTAGAAGAAATGGAGTAGCCATCATGGTCAACAAAAGAGTCCAAAATGCAGTACTTGGGTGCAATTTCAAAAGCAACAGAATGATCTCTGTTCATTTAAAAGGCAAGCTATTTAATATCACGGCAATCCAAGTCTATGCCCTGACCGGTGATGCTGAAGAAGCTGAAGGTGAATGGTTCTATGAAGACCTCCAAGACCTTCTAGAACTAATACCCCCAAAAGATATCCTTTTCATTCTAGGGGACTGGAATGCAAAAGTAGGAAGTCAAGAAACACCTGGAGTAACAGGCAAATTTGGTCTTGGAGTACAAAATGAAGCAGGGCAAAGATAATAGAGTTTTGTCAAGAGAACACACTGGGCATAGAAAACACCCTCTTCCAACAACACAAGAAAAGACTCTATACATGGACATCACCAGATAGTCAACACTGAAATCAGATTGATTATATTCTTTGCAGCCAAGGGTGGAGAAACTCTATAAAGTCAGCAAAAACAAGACCGGGAGCTGACTGTGGCTCAGATCATAAACTCCTTATTGCCAAATTCAGACTTAAATTGAAGAAAGTGTGAAAAACCACTAGACTATTCAGGTATGACCTAAATTAAATCCCTTATGATTATACAGAGAAAGTGAGAAATAGATTTAAGGGACTAGATCTGATAGAGAGACTGCCTGAAGAGCTATGGATGGAGGTTTGTGACATTATACAGGAGACAGGGATCAAGACCATCCCCCCAAAAAAGAAATGCAAAAAGGCAAAATAGTTATCTAAGGAGGCCTTACAAATAGCTGAGAAAAGAAGAGAAGTGAAAAGTAAATGAGAAAAGGAAAGATATACCCATTTGAATGCAGAGTTCAAAAGAATAGCAAGGAGAGATAAGAAAACCTTTCTTGGTGATCAGTGAAAAGAAGTAGAGGAAAATAATAGAATGGAAAAGACTAGAGATCTCTTCAAGAAAATTAGAGATACCAAGGGAACATTTCATGCAAAGATGGGCTCAATAAAGGACAGAAATGGTATGGACCTAACAGAAGCAGAAGATGTTAAGAAGAAGTGACAAGAATACACAGAACTATACAAAAAAGATCATCATGACACAGATAATCATGATGGTGTGACCACTCACCTAGAGCCCGACATCCTGAAATGTGAAGTCAAGTCGACCTTAGGAAGCATCACTACAAACAAAGCTAGTGGAGGTGATGGCATTCCAGTTGAGCTATTTCAAATCCTAAAAGATGATGTTATGAAAGTGTTGCATTCAATATTCCAGGAAATCTGGAAAACTCAGCAGTGGCCACAGAACTGGAAAAGGTCAGTTTTCATTCCAATCCCAAAGAAAGGCAATGCCAAAGAATGCTCAAACTACTGCACAATTGCACTCATCTCACATGCTAGCAAAGTAATTCTCAAAATTCTCCAAGCCAGGCTTTAGCAATATGTAAACCATAAACTTTCAGATGTTCAAGCTAGTGTTAGAAAAGGCAGAGGAACCAGAGATCAAATTGCCAACTTCCATTGGATCATTGATAAAGCAAGAGAGAATTCCAGAAAAACATCTGTTTCTGCTTTATTGGAAATGCCAAAGCCTTTGATTGTGTGGATCACCACAAACTGTGGAAAATTCTGAAAGAGATGGAAATACCAGACCACCTGACATGCCTCTGGAGAAATCTGTTTTCAGGTCAGGAAGTAACTGTTAGAACTGGACATGGAACAACAGACTGGTTCCAAATAGGAAAAGGAGCACATCAAGGCTGTAGATTGTCACCCTGCTTATTTAACTTATATGAAGAGTACATCATGAGAAATGCTGGGCTGGATGAAACACAAGCTGGAATCAAGATTGCTGGGAAAATATCACTAACCTCAGATATGCTGATGGCAACCACCCTTATAACAGAATCCTGACTCTTGAGACAGTGTTTGGACAATTATTTCGCTAGGGTGCCTAATGTATCAGTAACTGAAAAGGATCATTAATTCTTTCAGGGCACAAAGATATAATTTAAATTCTCAGGAAGAAATAGCTTGCCAGCTGTGACATTAACACCCTGAAATAGTTAATAGAATGAAGAGTTTACATCCATCAAGTAGTTTATAGACTTTGGATCATACTAGAATCAGAAATTATCTTTAACTTTTTAAATAAACAACTTTAATTGAATGCAAAAAAAAAAGGACAAAGGAACTAAAGAAAGTCTTGATTAAAGTGAAAGAGGAGAGTGAAAAAGTTGGCATAAAGCTCAACATTCAGAAAACGAAGATCATGGCATCTGGTCCCATCACTTTGTGGCAAATAGATGGGAAAACAAGGAAACTCGTCAGACTTTATTTTTTTGGCCTCCAAAATCACTGCAGATGGTGATTGCAGCCATGAAATAAAAAGATACTTACTACTTGGATGAAAAGTTATGACCATCTAGACAGCATATTGAAAAGCAGAGACATTACTTTGCCAACAAAGGTCCATCTAGTCAAGGCTATGGTTTTTCCAATAGTCATGTATGGATGTGAGAGTTCAACTATAAAGAATGCTGAGTGCCAAAGATTTGATGCTTTTGAACTGTGGTGTTGAAAAACATTCTTGAGAGTCCCTTGGACTGCAAGGAGATCCAACCAGTCCATCCTAAAGGAAATCAGTCCTGAATATTCATTGGAAGAACTGATGCTGAAGCTGAAACTCCAGTACTTTGGCCCCTTGATGCGAAGAACTTACTCATTGGAAAAGACCCTGATGCTGGGAAAGAATGAAGGCAGGAAAAGCAGGGGACAACAGAGGATAAGATGGTTGGATGATATCACCGACTCAATGAGCATGAGTTTGAGCAAGCTCTGAGAGCTGGTGATGGGCAGGGAGGTCTGGTGTGCTGCCTTCCATGGGGTCCCACAGCGGCAGACACGACTGAGTGACTGAACTGAAAGGTGTGGTATACTGCTCCAAGCCATACTTGACTGAACATTCTAATCTCTCCAGAATTAGTGAGACTGATGAGAGAAATGAGAGATGGAATACTGTTGGTTTTCCTATCTGGGGGAGACCAGAAAATTATTGTTTTATTATCGTTTTCCAGCTAGGGTTGCAGAAAGCTCATCTCACCTGTGAAAACTCTTGACCTAGCTAGAGTCCAAGATTAATCGATACTTCGACCTTCTCAACAATACTTTGCAAGAAAGCAGAGGGTGAATGTCTACTGAAGTCCTGTTCACATTCCTACAACTTCTCCATACTTCTATCACCCATGCCATCACAAATCATGGTTATCTGAAAACTCCCTTCTTTCTCATATGCGTATTAGTTGGAAAACCTTATTTGTTTTCAGTCCATGACTGTCCTGGCTCCTGTGTAGTTTGCTGCTACAGTAACCATAAAAACACCTTCTCTGCTTTGTCCATTGCTATTTCAGGGAGTCTTTCTTCCCCTTTAGTGGGCGAGGCTGCCTGTGCCTTGAACCCATCCTCCGCTGGAAACCTTCTGCTTCAAGTCTGGTTGTTGTCCTCTGAAAGCGATGCAACACCTGCGCTCGAGATTGGACTTCGATTTTCCTTTGCTTCATGTTTGTTAGGGAGCCCTGCCTCTCTGACTTGCACCTCTGCTCTGCCAAACCTCCAGCTTTCCCTTTGCCACAGGGCAAAGTAGGGTTAAGAAGGTCTAAGTATTTGGGGACAAACAAGGCAGAAGTATTGGCAAGTTGTTTGTGAAAACCTGTGTGTGTCTAGTAACCCCCATCTAAATCACTTGATTTCATTTATTATTTAACAGTTTACCATAAAAGCAGAGCAGCTTTTGTAGATCCTGTTTCTTTAAATTCAGAAAGTCTTAATTTCTATGAACCATTCTTCCATTCTGAAGGCTGCAATTAGTGTTGTGATGGGACTCTGCCTTGTCAACTTTAGAGAGTAGGGAACATCTCCAGAAATAAGGCAGACTTCCTGGCTGTGTCTCTTGTTTATGAAATATTTTATACATTGACATTTAGAAATTTCTATTTACTTGCTCTCAGATGGTCATATATCATGTAAAAGAAAATTAGAAACGATTACAACTTTCCCAAGTCAGGGAAAATTCAATATCTAGCACATTGTGCATTTTTCCTATGTACCATTTAAAAAATACATTTCTAAATTCCAATTGCCTTTCTAACTCTACCGCTGGTAATGATGATGGACTTAGTGATTTTCCAGCACAACTTTGAGTGCAATCCAATTCAGCCATTTGCCCTTACGTTCTGATGTTTTGTAACAGAAATACAGGTGATGTAAATTGCCATATAATGTAGTCATATTGTATGGGTATCTCTTCTTTTAGGTAGATTTTTTTATGATTCTAATTTAGAAAAAAATTCACTGTAAGAAATTATCAAAGTAAAAATGAGAAAGTGAAAAGTATATAAAGTGCTTGAAATGGGCTAGATATTGTAGATGGGGTTTCTTTTAGAATGAATTAAAAGAAATTATGATCAATTCTAATGAAGCAGGGCACTGCTAATATGTCAAACACATTATATAAGGTGGAAATTGAACTTCTGAGGCTTGTGTTAACATTCTGCTGTTCAGCTTTATCAAGTCAGGGAACAAAGGGAGAAATGCCCAAGAGTAAAGAGCTGTAATATGATAAGACCATCATCAGTGAGATATTTCACCTGTCAACCCTCCCCCAAAGTGACAGAGGTTTTCATACAGTAATTATTTGGACAAGATATAGCCCTTATTTCAAAAATCCATTTCATATTTAGTCATATACCTTTCTTGGATAGAGATAGTGGTTGGCTTGGCACTGTCTCAGTAATATATCTTGAATCCTTTTGTTTGTGGTTTGTAGCAAGAGCTCGTTGTCATTTCTGTAGCACACTGAGACAAGGTAAACCTTGCCATTTTTTCCTTACTAAAGGATGTACAGTAGTATGATGCTGGTTTAAAAAAATCTTATTTGTGAGAATAGATCAAACTTTATTTAATTGTTCTGCCTTAACTGCTCCTGTAACATCATTTTTTTTTCACACTCAGTATATACTTTGCCATTGTTTTTCTAGACTAATTTTTCTAAAGGTAGCTCCGTGAATATTTATGTATTTGTTCAATATATATTCACTGCTGCTGCTGCTAAGTCGCCTCAGTCGTGTCCGACTCTGTGCGACCCCATAGACGGCAGCCCACCAGGCTCCCCCGCCCCTGGGATTCTCCAGGCAAGAACACTGGAGTGGGTTGCCATTTCCTTCTCCAATGCATGAAAGTGAAAAGTGAAAGGGAAGTCGTTCAGTCGTGTTCGACTCTTAGTGACTCCATGGACTGCAGCCCACCAGGCTCCTCCGTCCACGGGATTTTCCAGGCAAGAGTACTGGAGTGGGTTGCCATTGCCTTCTCCAATATATTCACTAGTAATCTACTATGTGCCAGCCCCTGGTCTTTGTATCTAATTAAATATAAATACCAGAAAAGAAACTGTTAAGTGGCTCCATTAATGTTGATTAGAAAAGTCCCTTTATGCTGTGGGCAAGTGAAACGAAAGCCACTTCTTGAAAAACAGTTTGGTTTTTTGGAGAACCACTGGGAAATTTACTTTGTTTCTGATAAATAATAGTTCAAATTGTAGGAAGCAAAACCAACCGCATTTTACCATGTTTCTTGTAACATGTGGCATTACAAGAACTAATCATCCTAACAACCTCTAGAAAATAATCCTTCAAGGGTTTTATAGAGTTGTCAAAACTATCTTTCTGAGTTTGACTTTGGCTCACTTGTGGATACCCATGCTCTAAGATTTATCTCACAGCCACACAGCTCTGAAGCAGACCATGCTATGATGGTCCATTATTATTGGAAGTGAGATTTTATATCATATAAGCATTTCATTGCTGAGGCTTAATTCTATAAATTCCTAATTCATTATTTGAAGGTCCTAACAAAGAAATGACAATTTTACCCTTTATCTCTCAAAATATGAATAATGAATTTTTGTATTGTAGTAATATCTTGAGTTCCTTTCAAGGAAGGAGTTTCCATTTTATTTTATCTATTTTTGCTTTGTTTATGCCAACAAAATCATCTGCTTGTTTATTACCATCACTCCAATTAAGTCCTGTATGCATTAAAGGAACATAAGGACAGCCCGATTAGAAAAAATAAAGCAAGAGTAAATAGTTTAGATATAAATATAGTAAGAACTAGCATTAATATAACAAGTAACATGCCATGAACTCCTAAGTGGTTGACTTTGATACCCAGTTAGGTTCTTAAGTCTTGACTTCTTGTTTTTTTTCACTATGGATCTCCTTGATTCTAAGTTTTAAATATCAGGATCTACATGTATGTAGTTTTCTTTATGTCACCATGCACATTCATCTTACTTTATGGCAATTGTTTTCATTATATGTCTTTTTCAATCTGTTGTGGGCTTCCTGAAGGCATGAATATGTCTATTGTGCTACTACCGCGTCCTTTGTATTTAGTATAGTGCTTGGCAGACAGGAAGCCTTAAAAATAATGTGTAGAAAGAACAAATCAATACTTAAAAATGATGACTATTTTCTCATGGATAATAAGGATTATTATGGCAAGGATTATTATTACTCTCTCACCAACTTAAACATACATATTTCTGCCTGAAGTTTCAAGTCCCTAGGAGAAGAGATCAAAAACCTTTTTTCCCCTTGGGGCAGAAAGTGGAAATTAACAACAACAACAAAAAAAGTGGATACATGAAGTATTATTAAATGTACTTTAAAAATATAATCATTTGGGTCTGAAATCAGTGACCAAAGAAAATGTAGCCCATACTAGTTGTTCTTGAGATCATGCATGTTTAATTTAAAATTATTTGAATTAAACACTTGAATAAAATAATTAGATATTAATTTGGATAATTATCAGCAAATGATGATTGCCTGTGCTCTGAAGAATTCTCCTAGGAAAAATGACAAAATATCATAAAAGATAGACACAGAGTGAGACAGAATAAACATAAGAGAATTTTATTTTTATGAAGCATTTTTCAGTTTATTTTCTCATCTTCACAGAAACTCTGTGGTGAAGCGGGACTCATTATCCTCATTTTACAGAAACTGGGTCTCAAAAAACTTAAGGACTCAATTTGTAGCAACAAGAGCTGATGAGTGGAGGAATCAGGGCTCAAGCTCATTTCTGCTATTTTCAAATTCCATTGTTTTTCTATCAAGAAGTCTTATGTTTCAGGGTAAATATTCTGCAGAGGATCTAGTAGATAGAGTCAATTGCTCGTTTTCAGAAAACTGGGGGGAAAAAGGTTAAAAAATTTAGAATCTACCCTAAACATAGTACCACACTATTTAATCTGGCTCTCTCTAAGCTATCACTAGCAGCAGTTTATACTTCTTTAATACTTCACTTTTACCATTTCCCTGCCTTAAGTAGATGCCTATCTTAGATACATTTCTCTACTTTCACATGAACATTTAAAAAATTGACTTTAAGAATTTTCAAACACTGATTTCATTGCTTCACACCTTTTGTGACATCTTCTCTTGTCTTGAACCCTACATTCAAACCTAAGTTGGGGATTCCTTCTCATGTTGGCAGAATAGCTCATGTGGGTTTCCAGTGTGTACTTACCAATTACACTTTAATTGTATGCATTTATTTCCACTTAACTCTGAGATCTTACAATTGAGTTTATTGAAGCATTAAAAAAGTAATGTGCATAGGAGGGACTGTGCTAAATATTGAAAATACAAAGTTAAGAGCAACCACTTTCTTATCTTTGATGAAATTAAACTTAGTAGGAGAAAGCATGCATACCAATTGGTTATCCAATACAATGTGGAGGGTGAGGATGTACACTAGATCATCAATGTACCCTGTGGACAGGGTCTAGGAATACTTGGTTTCTCAATGTGAATGCTGAACTGTCAGTTACTTCCTATACTAAGAATTCTAAATCCCTGTTTAGTGAAATCAAAATACACTTTATTTTTCCATGAAAGTCAAGGTAAGATGAGAATAATTATTGTAATCACCAAGATTCCCTTTGTATTGATTGGCTGTAGAAGTAGCCAGATCATGGAAGGTTATTTTAAATTTCACCTCGCTGGGATTAACATAAACACACTATTATATATAAAATAGATAATCAACCAGGACCTACTGTATAGCACAGGTATCTCTACTCAATAAATGCTCTGTAATAATCTATGTGAGAAAAGACTCTGAAAAAAATATGTATGTATATGTATAACTAAAACATTTTGCTGTATATTGGAAACTAGCAAAATATTTTAAATCAGCTATACTCCAATATAAAATAAAAATTAAGACAAAATTCCATCTAGCTGGACGTTCCCATTGTTGGCCAGTATAGACTAAGCTGTACAGCAATTACAGGGAAACATTATTAGGTGTATTATATTGTAACAATACAATGTTTTATATTTTTATAAAATATTGTTTAAAATATAAATATAGTAATCTCCAAAATTGATGATGAATTGTTAAATGGAATGCAAGATTCATATTTTCCAAAAGAATTTGCAAAAGTGATTCTGATGGGTAATCTGCAAATTACTTTCAGTAGGTAAATCATAGTTCCATTTAGATTGTAGTCATAGCCTTCTATTAAGGGAAGCTGTAAGAATACAGGAAGTTTTGAGAGCTGAAACTTTGAGAAGCCTCAGAAACGTGATGTTCCAAACCTCCATGAACAGCTGCTAGGGAGTCTCTAGTCAGCTCTCTAGGACCTTATGCCTAGCCACAGGGAAGTACAGCTTAGAACAGCTATTATCACACATGGAGGCCCCTGAGAAAGTTGGCAGCATCCCCTGAGCATGAATAAACATCACAGAAATGTCATCGCATAAACAGGCATAAGCATTTGTGAGCACAGCAGTAGGTATGCCTGTCCACACTTATCTTGGTGATTACAATAATTATTCTCATCTTCCCTTCTTGGCCATCCCTTTTTACAGTGATAATCACTCCCACGTTGCCCTGTACATCTCTGAACTAGACATAATCTCTATTCATTTCCCACCTCTGGAACATTAGCTCTGTGACTATACATCCTTGACTATATACTGGATGAATTCCTCCACATTTTTTACCTTAATTAAAACTTGAAGATATTGTTTCCTTACAATGCTCTCAAGAAGAGAATCTTTTCTTCTTTTATAACTTCATGAATCTCTAGGTGTGAGGGTGTAGAATATTATTTCCTTTTTCATCACCACCATTCTTCTCTATTGTTCCCTCTTGTTTCTCTTCCTTTCTTGCCCACCTAGAATATATGATATGTTATTTCAATTATCCTCTTAGAAGGAGGATATCCTTTTTTGTTCTTCTTATAGTGCTAGCAAACTCCAAAAATGGATGAGCTCTGATATTTCAACCTCAATAACTTCACCTCAATAGCTAAACATTGACAGAGAACAGGGCAGCACTCAGCTGCTTCGTTTCAATTAAATTACTGTTCTTGGAAATTCTTTACTTCAATTTTCTAGTGAGCTTGCTTTCCAGCTCTTACAGATGGTTTCATTCCTCTCACTCCTACAACTCTAGAGTCCTGTATACACCTCCTCTTCACCTCACAGCAGAGGACCTCATGCCAATCAAGGCATGTTTTTACCTGGATTTCTGCAACAGCCTATGGAGTAGTACCTTTGATTCCATACTCACTGCCCTCAAGTCAAGTTTCTGTTTGTTGTACAAATGTCCTTTGGATTATGTTACTCAACTGCTTAAAATCCTTCAAGGGCTTCCCACTGTACTTAGAATACAATCTGACTTCTTTCTATGCTCTTCAAGGAGATGAAGTCATGGCTCTATGGATACTTTGGTGCTGTATTCATTTTTTTGAATATGCCAAGTTTTGTCTAGCCTTGAGGGGTGTTTTTCTCTGCCTTAGATGCTTCTTACCAACTATCAACACATGGCTAGATTTTTCTCTTCCTTTACATCTCAGAAAATGTCTCCTTTTCAGCCAGGATTTCCTTAACCACTGTACCTGAGTAGTCCTTGATTCTTCAGTTCCCAATATAAACCTCATGCTTGTTTATTTCCCACATAATATAGAAAAAAAAGGACCATAGAACCATAATACAGACATAATGAAGTCATACTTTTTTCCTGTTCTTTGGTCAGCCCCTTTCTTTCTCCTTTACAGATATGCATGAGGAGAGAGCTGCTAAATTCTTACCTCCTGGTGGAGTGGCAAATTATTTATCTACAGTTTGACTGTACTTATCACATTATGGCAAGGTTTTAATATATGTACTAAATTTTAGAGTCTAAATTTTATGCTTTCTTAAATTTATCTCCCCCAATATAGTAGAACAGAGCTAATAAGGACAAAGACCACTTAACTTTCTTTCAATATTTCTGTGTCGTATGTGTTCAGTCACTCAGTCATGTCCAACTCTTTGTAACCCCATGAACTCTAGCCCACCAATCTCCTTCTTTGCAGGTAAGAATGCTGGAGTGGGCTACCAATTCCATCTCCAATGTGTTCTGTACCCAGTAATAAATACATATATATATTTTTTTCCACAGAATATCCAACTTCACTTCAAGAATATTTAAAGTAGAGCATTTATATGTATGCATATACTTTTCTACTTGAATTCAAAATTTTTTAAATTTTTCAGGAAACTAAATTTGAAATTTTCAATGACACTTTGTCTCTTTCATCATTTTTCCTTCTTAAAGTTTCAGATTTAGAAATCAAATTCCAAAACTTAGACTTGCACAGACTACTCTATGCCTCAGTTATTCTATAAGCCTCTGATTATAAGCCAACTGTTACTTAAGTAGATTGAGCAAAACACTGTTTCTATAACATGTTAGTATTATAGAGGGGGGAAAAAAACTGTCCAAGTTAATTTAACAAATGCTGGTTTTTAAAAAAGTATGCCACCACAGAAATTCACAAATTAACGTAAGAAAATGTCTTGCAAATTGTATTGGTATACCTATATATCCTTGAAATCCTTATATTTTAGACTGCTGTTTCATAGTGCTAATACCTAAAATATGCAGTATTCATGATAGATTGAGTATATTCATAATAGATTAATAGATTGATATCTTTACCAATATTTCAAACTATTTAATTTTTTGAAGTTTTGATGGAGAACAGCAATTACTTATTTTCTAGTTTAATTCTGGTTCTGGATATTTTCAATCGAAAAACATTTGGGTTACCATTTTTAGAATATCCAGTTGCAGTAGAATAACAGGATTCCATACCCTGATTGCTGTGGGCTATTTCTTGAACCCCTACCACCACCCTACAGAGACATATGGCTCTGTCTGTGCTAATTTCTTGATGTGGCTTGGAAGAGCCTAGCAGAGCACTCCGACCTGGTTATGTCAGCCCCATCAGTCACCCATCAGCTCCAACTTGCTTAGCTGATAGACTATCACAAGGTACCCATCTTCACTTCCTCTATGGCTAGAATGCAAAAATAGCTAGTTCTACTGTATTATCTGCTTCATTTTTGTCTTTCTAACAATTTCTATTATTCATGCTAACTCTACTTTCCATCCTCCAGATAAAAAGGTTAATATAAATGAAGAAAAGACAATTTCTTCTCATTGTTTCATAAATAAAAGTCATGCTTTTTGAAGACAAAAGAAGATTTATAGTCTATGAGTAAGGTGTGTGCATGTGTGTGTGCTTAGTCACTCAGTCGTGTCCAGTGCTTTGTGACCCAGTGTAGCCCACGAGTGTAGCTCACGAGTGTAGCCCATGAGGCTCCTCTGTCCATCTGTAGTATAGTGCTTATTCCTAGGATATAAGAATTTTAATAATCTCACAGACAGATTATTCTAACCAAAGTAGTATTGAATAGGTTTTATATGGATATTTGGTTGACTAAAATTTGGTTGAAAGTATATATTTGCTATTTGCTTCATTTTATATATTTTGTAATTATAT
>SJYQ01007126.1:91458-110363 GCA_006410935.1 Redunca redunca
TTCCAGTACCAAGAACAATTTTTGATCAATAGTAAGATTGAATATTTCATAATATATGTATTAAGCATTTGTTTTCCCCTGTTGTGAAATGATTTTTCTTTATCTAATGGATCTTAGTGTTTTTGTCATCAGTTGTATGTTTGGCTTTATATTTTTGGTAAGATCTCTTGCACATTCACTAATTTCCTTGTATAGATTGATGCAAAACCTTTGTCTTGTTCTTGGAAATTTTCACCTATTCTGTATGAAAATAGAAATATCTGTGAGATCCTTTATATAGTCATTTGTGCTCCACTTCAGAGCCACAGCTTGGGGCATCACAAATGTATGTGGTAGCATCTCACCTCTCATGCAGCGTTTGAGATGTTATGTACGATCTCAACTAATATTTTTTCCGAAGATATTCCTAAGTAATCTAGTCACACTAGTCAGTCATAAAGGAAATCAACCCTTACTATTCATTGGAAGGACTGATGTTGAAGCTGAAAATCCCAGTTCTTTGGCTGCCTGATGGGAAGAGCTTATTCATTCATTGGAAAAGACCCTGATGCTGGGAAAGATTGAGGGCAAGAGGAGGGGATGACAGAGGATGAGATGGTTGGATGGCATCACTGACTCGATGGACATGAATTTGAGTAAGCTCTGGGAGATAGTGAAGGGCAGAGAAGTCTGGCGTGCTGCAGTCCATGGGGTCACAAAGAGTAGGATACAATTTAGCGACTGAACAACAGTAACTCGTTTTTTTTTTTTTTCCATTTTCAGGATATTTTCCTTTTAATGAAATATTTCATGTTGCTGTTTTGTGCTTGTTTTTAAAGTCATATTCTTTGAATAAGCAGCCTGTTTTCTGCTTGTGGCCTCATCAATTTCTTCATAGGACAGTGAGAAGTTAGTTTAAGTGATTCCTTAAGTTATACCTTTAAGATGTTCTGTGATTTGCATTTTAAAGGATAGAAGCTATTTCTTTCAATTTTTTATTCATTCAGCATTAAGTGAAATAGTAGTATGTACAATAAACACTTTATTATAGCATAAAATAATAGCTACTAATTAATTAATAATAACTATTGTTGCTCAGTGTTCTGATGTATATATATTTGTGCTTCTATCTCTCCAGAAAGAATCAAAGTTTGGTGAATTTGCACTATTCTTCATTTTATTTTTTTAATGAATTTATTTTTAATTTAAGGATAATTTCATTATAATATTTTATTGATTCCTGCCATACATCAACATGAATCAATCATAGATATACATATTTCCCCTCTCCCTTGGTCCTCCCTCCCGCGTCCCACCCCATCCTACCCCGCCAGCTTATCACAGAGCACCAGTGTGAACTCCCTGAGTCATACAGCAAATTCCTGTTGGCTATCTAGTCTACATATGGTTTTCTATGCTACTCTCTGTTTGTCCACCCTCTCCTTTCCTACTGTGTCTGTTCTGTTTCTGCATCTCCATTGCTGCCCTGCAAATACGTTCATAAGTACCATCTTTCTAGATTCCATAAAAAATGTATTAATATATATTTGGTTTTCTCTTTCTGACTTGCTTCACTTTGTACAATAGGCTCTAAGTTCATTCACTTCATTAGAAATGATTCAAATGCTTTCCTTTTTATGGCTGAGCAATATTCCATTGCGGAGAAGGCAATGGCACTCCACTCCAGTACTCTTCCCTGGAAAATCCCGTGGACGGAGGAGCCTGGTAGGCTGCAGTCCATGGGGTCGCTAAGAGTTGGACACGACTGAGCGACTTCACTTTTACTTTTCACTTTCATGCATTGGAGAAGGAAATGGCAACCCACTCCAGTGTTCTTGCCTGGAGAATCCCAGGGGCGGGGGAGCCTGGTGGGCTGCCGTCTATGGAGTTGCACAGAGTTGGACACGACTGAAGCGACTTAGCAGCAGCAGCAGCAATATTCTATTGTATATATGTACCACAGCTTTTTTAGGCTTTCATCTGTCAATGGTCATCTAGGACGCTTCATATCATAGCTATTGTAAATAGTCCTACAATGAACATTGAGGTACATATGTCTTTTTCAATTATGTATTATATGCCTAGTAATAGCATTATTGTATCACATGAGAAGTTTATTCTTTTCTTTAAAGGAATCTCCACACTGTCTTCTGTAGTGGCTATATCAATTTACAACCCCATCAACAGTTCAAGAGGGTTCCCTCTTCTCCACACCCTCTCTGACATTTATTATTTGTAGATTTTTTCGATGATAGCCATTGTGACCAGTGTGAGGTGATATCTCACGGTAGTTTTGATCTGCATTTCTCTAATAATGAACAATGTTGATCATCTTTTCATGTATTTAGTAGCCATCTGTATGTATTCTTTGGAGAAATACCTGTTTAGGTCTTCTGCCCACTTTTTTATTGGGTTGTTTGTTTTTTTGAAAATGAGTTGCATGAGTTGTAATATACTTTGGAAATTAATCCTTTGTCAATTGTTTCATTTGCTATCATTTTCTCCCATTCTAAGGGTTGTCTTTTCATCTTGTTTATAGTTTCCTTTGTTATACAAAATCTTTTAAGATTAATTAGGTCCTATTTCTTTACTCTTTGCTTTTATTTTCATTTCTAGGAGGTGGGTCATAGAGATCTTGCTGTGATTTGTGTCACTGAGTGTTTTGCCTCTCAAATGTTTTTTTCTCAAATACTTTGTACTCAGTAGGTATTCAATAAATACGTTTCAATTTGGTAGAATAGCCAGGAAATTTATTTTGTTAGAGTGCTAATATTAACTGCAAAAGAAGTAAAAGTTAATCTGAAGTGTGAATCAGAGGTTAGGAAGAAGTAAGTTTTAAAACACTGAAACTACTTACTTTTAAGGTAACTGGATTATGGAATAGCTCAAATCTAGCTTTTTCGTTTATTTTAATCTTGATTGAAAATATAAAGCATCTTTTGTTCATTTTATCTTCAGAATTTTCTGTAATTACTAAATCAATAGAGGGTAGTCTTATTTAGTTTGGCAGTCTATTTAGAAATCTATTTAGAAATCTCAGCAGTGTTTCACATTGTGCCTTTACTGTACCTACTTATTTGTTGTTCAGTTGTTAAATCACGTCTGTCTCTTTGTGACCTCATTAACTGCAGCACACCAGGTTTCCTGTACTTTACTATCACACAAGGTTTGCTCAGACTCATGTCCATTGAGTCAGTGATGCCATCCAACCATCTTATCCTCTTTCATCCCCTTCTCTTGCTCTCACTCTTTCCCCAGGATCAGCGTCTTTCCCAGTGATTCAGCTCTCCACATTAGGTGGCCAAAGTATTGCAGTGTCAGCTTCAGCATCAGCTCTTCCAATGACTATTCAGGGTTGATTTCCTTTAAGATCGACTAATTTGATCTACTTGCTGTCCAAGGGCCTCTCAAGAGTCTTCTCGAACACCACAGTTCAAAAGCATCAATTCTTTGCATCCTAGCCTTCTTTATTTCATACATGACTACAGGAAAAACCATAGCTTTGACTATATGTACCTTTGTCAGCAAAGTGATGTCTCTATATATTTAATATGCTGTCTAGGTTTGTCAGAGCTTTTCTTCAAAGGAACAAGGGTCTTTTAATTGAGTTGCAATCAACACTGCCATGAGAAATATCAACAACCTCAGATATGCAGATGATGCCACTCATTTGAGGAATGGCTATAACTGTTATCCCAAGTACGTTATGCTTTTGCTTTGCTCTGTAATGTTTCAGCCAAATTTATTTATTTAAAATCGCTACCACTTTTTTTTCCTGGCTTTCAAAATTAATGTGTAGAGAGAGGATAGAAGATGGCGGAGGAATAGGACCAGGAGATTACTTTCTCCCTCACAAATTCCTCAAAAAAAACATTTCAACGCCGAGCAAAATCCACAAAACAACTTCTGAATGCTGGCAGAGGACATCAAGNGGTTTTTTAAGTTAACAGAAATTGGTTGCTTTTACTCTACAGACATATTTTAGATGGTTATAATATGTATTGCATGTGTATGAATTTGGACAAATAGACACACAAAGGCATATTGTCCTACTGATAAATATTAGTACCTCTCCATTTTGAAGATATGTAAGATATTCCTTGCTTGCCTATGAACCTGTTACATACAGTTTGGCAAAAATTAATAATTGAAAACTTGGAACTAAAAATCAAATTTCTTAAAGCTAAAATCAAGAGATTTAAGATAATCACCTTCATATAATTATTTCATTGTTTTACTTTAATGGCTTTAATCCCTGGAGAAGGGAAAGGCTACCCAATCCAGTATTCTGGCCTGGAGAATTCCTATATAGTCCATAGGGTTGCAAAGAGTTGGACTCGAGTGAGCAAATTTCACTAACTCAATGGCTGGATAGTCAAGACTATGTGGATTTCTACCTTACCTACTACAATATCAGTGTGGCTGATCAAGCAAAAGCAGTCAATAAATATATATTGAGTGGCAAAATGAATGCATAAATATAGTATATATACATGTATCTGTACACATGAAAATCGAAGCTTGAGACTAAACTAGATTTCTAGCTGCAACAAGAAGACATTGTGTCATTGTTAACTAAGGTAACATTTGGAAAGCAAAAACAGTTTACCTGTTACTGACAATTTATGACTGATGAAAATGAAACAATTTACTTCAAATGATTCAGATGTAAAAATTGGAATAACAGAATTGAATGGGCTTCTCCTTTATCCTGTGAATGAGGTTTAATTCCATCTTTATCGAGTCAAGAGCAGCATATATCTTAGTTATTCTTTGTCTTTTGCTCCTACCTTGGCTGCCCCTTCTGGAGTCATCTGTCACACTCTATTCAGTTCACTCTGCATTCTGTTAGTGCTCTGAGCTAGCTGTAGGGTATCTGCTTAGGAGCAACTAGAATACTCCCGATAGGGACAAGTTACAAGCAGGAAAGAATAAGCAAAACTACCCACAGAGATACTGACTTCCAACAATTTTGCAGAAGTGTGAAGACTTTCAGTAGAAAATAAAACATCCCATGCTGGGTCTGGCTCCAAGCCTCCCCCAAGAACTTTCCACTTAGGCAGTCTTTTTTATCCTGTGAACTCAGTGTTCTTTCTGAAGGAGTTTAAGTTTCATATTAACAAATTGTCTTAATTATTTTTAACCAAACTGTTAACTACCTGCAGTCAGTGTAGAAAAAAGCTCCCAACAAGTTTTAGTTTTTCTTTCCAGAGGAAATTAAACAAAGCTGTTGACAATTGAATATGGTTTCCTCTGGGAAGGAGCCTGGATTCCTCTCCCTACGAGAGACTAAACAGCCAGTTGGGCAGCTTACAGGAAAAACTATAAAGGATATGAGTTTGCCCATAGTGACAGGGTTTATTTATTATGAAAGACTTCTGTCTGTTATTTTGCTTAAATTTATAATGTGGTAATCATCAAATAGTGTCAACAGGTATGTTAATTTCAGTGTGTTCTGTCGAACTCCACAGAGCATATAGATGTGAATATTTTACTACAAAGAACCCAGGTCAAAGAAAATGAATCTGATGGATTTCGTTTTGCCCACTGGTATGGAAGTATTCATTTAAAGCTAATTATGTCCAAGAATTAGTTTCTTTTATTTAATATAGACATGTAATTGTATTATGTCTTTGCAGAACTATATTCACTATTCTAAATAGAAAAATGTTGAGAAGTTTAAAATTATAAAATATTACGTCCATTGGTGTTGACTATAGAAGAATCACAATCTTATTAAAATGTGAAATACATATATTAGCACCATTCATTCCATATGATGATTTTAAGGAACGTGAGGCTCATTCATTTTTCATCATCATGTTGATGGTATTAAATATGATTTTGTTTTATTATACTGAGCACACTTGTGCACATAACCATAATTTTCTATTATTCTATGATGTAATGGTAGTTGTTTTAGTCTGCTGTGGAAATTGATATCCTTATTTTGTTAATTGAAATCAGTTTGGAATATTTCCAGGTGCTGTTTCTCTAGGACAGATGCTTCTGGGCGGTTGAGTTAAGAGATATATATGGCTGACCAATATGGCTTCATGCTCCTTTCAGTTTGACTTACCTTTAGACAGGTTTCTTCCTGACTCTTCCTTTTCTTAGGATATTGACCTCAGACACCTTGGAATTAGAAATTCTTTCTCTCCCCTTTGAGATATAAACCTTTCCCCAGCTTCCTGACCATTTTACAGCCTAGGGTTATATTCTACAAGGACCAGGAGCCATCCTTTTGAAATGTAATCATGTAATCATTGAGGAAGATAGAGGTCATCTCTCTGTTTCTATGGAATGGGAGTAGGGAATCTAATTTCAATAGAATAATCGAAAATCAGCTAACACAGATAATCTAGTCATGGATCACCTAACATTAAAAATCCTCTTGACTTTTCTTTCAGAGGGGTTATGCTTAACCTCTCTCCCTTATTGTAATAGTCTTAAATAAATTCTTCTTGGCTTTTTAACTCCATTTGGTGCATTTTTTTTTTTTTTAGGACATGGAAATTTTGAAAATTAGGATTATGAGAGACAAATCATGAGTATTACATAAAATGTAACAAAATATGGTGGGTGGTTTACACATGGTAAAATAACTTGCCAGATCTTTACAGTATTGGATAATGATAATGACAGTACCACAGTTACATCACTTTTCTTCACTTAAGAATCCTATAGTCTTCACTAAATTTTAAAATGGGGCATTGAATAAGGTTTCTATGATCTAGAGGCAAAACAACTTCAACAGATCTAGAAAGCTTAATACTCTTTTTTTCTTTTAAAAATCAACAACACCTTAGAAATTGCATCATTAGACAAAGACAGTATGCTTTGAATGACTGCTATGATGTCACTTTAGCATCTCATGTTAAATGTGCACTTTCCTGGTCCTGGTACTTAGACTAGAATACATAGTCTGCAAGCATTCTGTTGGTGGAGTGCCTGTTGAAAGCTCTTCGTCTAGACTGTATACTGCTGCCTGTGTCATTCCTTGACAGAACTCTATGGTTTTGAATTTTCTAGAATTAACACGAGATGCTTTGGATCATTTCTTTATCCCCTTATTGTCCTTTCAATTTGTTCCTTTTGGAAATGATTTGTGCTTGCCAAGTTATTTTCTGATTCCCCTGGGGCTTGTTTGCAATCCTATTTTGCTTTATATTTAGATATTTTTAGCAAATAACATTATTCAGTGCTATGGCCCGTGGTGTCATATGCATGCAGACAGCACTCAGATATTCTTTCCAGTCCCTGCAGACCTATGAAGTGGCTTGATGTTTGCATAATTTTCTGTGTGATATTCAGGCATGGATGTCTTCAAATTTCCCTGAATTTAGTACAGATAAAATTGGGTTGCTACTGGTTGGTTCTCTAGTATAAATGTTTAAAATATAAACCATGCTGGTAACCTTAAAGTGGTGATTTTCTTTGCTTTAAAAATCACATTTTTGACTTTTGGTTTACTGTAAACTTGTGTGTGCACTTGTGTGCATGTATGTGTGTGCGTGTGTGTATGTGTTTTACTAGCCATATGATTTCATTTTTGTACCAACCCAGTACACACTTGTCACATAAAGATTTTCTGATTCTGGAAGCATTTCTGTCACAATTTACAAGCACTGACCTCTACCTGCCACTTTGCAATCTGATTCTAATAGATCACAAGTTCTTCTACACCCTGTTCTTCAGCTAGGAAATCTATTCGTTTATGCATGAGAACTTTAAAATTACTGTTGATTTGTAAAAGGTTAAAAAAAGAACTTATTTGTTTGATTTAGCCTTTTAAATATTTATTGTATCTTCTTTTATATTAAGTCTGCATAGCACTGTGGATGGACACATGAAGGACACTCATAAATGTAAATTGAGTAGATTGATAGGCCATTTGAAGTGTTTGCAGGAAGAACCATTTTACAATGAGAAGGGCTATTAATGAGTCCATGGTGATTC
Source organism: Redunca redunca (assembly GCA_006410935.1). Lineage (NCBI taxonomy): Eukaryota > Metazoa > Chordata > Mammalia > Artiodactyla > Bovidae > Redunca > Redunca redunca. Next base: position 99,397 of record SJYQ01007126.1, read on the forward strand.
TGAGTTTTGAATAAATGTATGCCTATCCTATCTTCCTACCAGGCAGTCAAGGAGTGTACAACATTTTGGATACTGCATTAAATAAATGGAGTAGAATGAAATTCCTATGAAATTGTCTCAATTCATTAATCTGGTAAAGTTTAGGTATCACTTTAACTAAAAGGGTATTTTGGATGATAACTGGTGCTTTCTTCTAGCCCTTTGGAGAAATGGGGCTTTACATTCCTGTTCGATAGCCTGAAAAAGTTGAATTAGTTGAGTCTGCATTAAATAGAAAAATGCATTTACTTGATAGACCAGAACATAGAAACATCTGAAAGTAATGCTTGCCTTGCCAAATACGCTTATGAGATTTCTGAATCTGATCAAGCTTTCCTGCTATGAGTTGAGACTGTAAACACATGTGTTGGTTAGAAATGGTTACCACAACTTGTAGGAAAAGGGGTCACAAATGATGTGCAGAGTTCTTATACACAGGGTATTCCATGCTTGGCTTCTGGAGTTACTGACTCATCAGAAAAGTCTGGGCATGTCTGCTGTCTCCTAAGAGGAACCTTCTGACCCTGGGATGCTACTATTTTAACTAAGCTAAAAGAGCAGCCTACAAAGTAAGAATGCACACGTGCTAAGTCACTTAAGTTGTGTCTAACTCTGTGACCCTATGGACCGTAGACTTCCAGGCTCCTCTATCTATGGGATTCTCCAGGTGAGAATGCTGGAGTGGGCTGCCATTTCCTTCTCCAGGACATCTTCCTAACCCAAGGACTGACCCACATCTCTTACGTCTCCTGCATTGGTAAGTGGGTTTTTACGCCCGGTGCCACTTGGGAAACCAAAAATAATAATATAAAATGGTAATTAACAAAGCTAATTGAATTATATTTTTCATGGTGCAAAGACGATTAGATCTCAGTATAGTAGCACTTTGGGTTGCGGTCTTCATTTCCTTTGAGATAAACTAGAATACATGAACATTGCCCCCCAAGGGGAGCATTGGTAAGCATGGTCAGAACAACCGTTACATCTCAAGTGCACAAAGAATGCTATCTAGGAGCAGTTGTATATACTGGGTTTAAAATTTACTGAGATGTATCTTGTTGCATTATTTTCCAGTGTTATATACGCTGTGTGATACTCCCTGGCATTTGCTTTGTAGAAATAATATATTTCAGGGTATGTTTTTCATTTTATTCCTCTCCTTCTTCATGCTTTAGTCTTTCAAAGTGTCATTCTTTCACCCTTCCCAGAGTCACCTGTGAATTGTATAAAATTCTTCCCTTCCATTTATTTTCTATGGCTGCCGAATGGCTCAGAAACGAGTGAAGGGCTTTCCTGCTGGCCAGCTCAAGCATCAGTCTTCACACAGACTCTGTTATCCTTGTCATGGTTTTTGCCACAGGTCAGGCTTCTCTGAGAAATTCATTTAATTGTAGCACAACAATAGTGTATTATGGACCTTAATTCTTCAGTTTGTTTTATAGTCTACAGAATTGTATACTCGATGACTGAGTTGTTACCAAATACATTTTTAAGTTTACAAATGAAAGGAAACTAAAATCAAAAGGGGATAAGCTACTTGCCCAGACTCATAGCTGGTAGGAAGTGGGAGAAAAAAAAATTTTTTTTCCAAGTCATGCTCTCTCCATTGAACTAGAACTAAAACCTCTCAGTATAGGTTAGAAGGGAAACTGATGCCTTGATAGCAGAATATTCATAATGCATCTTTCACACAAAGTGTGGAAATGGGGTAGAGATTTGGACTCATATGATTCTGGGGACTCATAGTTCTGTAAATGTCTCTCCAACTTTGATCACTCCTCAGGTCCCCCAAATCCACATATAATTAGGTATATATGAATATGTATATATATATATATATATACATATGTATACATATATACATATGTATGTGTGTGTGTGTGTACACATATATATATATATATATATATATATATATATATATATATGGGCTTGCCAGGTGGCACCAGTGATAAAGAATCTGCCTACCAATGCAGAAGAAATGAGACGTGAGTTTGATTCTTGGGTTGGAAAGATCCCCTGGAGGAGTGATCCCCTGGAGGGCAAACCACTCTAGTATTCTTGACTGGAGAATCCCATGGACAGAGAAGCCTGCCAGGCTACAGTCCATAAGGTTGCAAAGAGTCGGACATGACTGAAGTGACTTAGCAAGCACACATGCATACACACACACACACATATTTTTTTTGTTGTTCAATTGCTCAGTCTTGTCAGACTCTTTACGACCCCATGGACTGCAGCAAGCCAGGCTTCCCTGTCCTTCACCAACTCTTTGAGTTTACTCAAATTCAGGTCCATTGAGTCTATGATTCCATCCAATCATCACATCCTGTCACTCCCTTCTCTTCCTGCCTTCAGTCTTTCCCAGCATCAGGGTCTTTTCAAATGAGTCAGTTCCTCACATCAAGTGGCCAAAGTATTAGAGCTTCAGCTTCAGCATCAATCATTCCAGTGAATATTCAGGACTGATTTCCTTTGGGATTGACTGACTTGATCTCCCTAGACTCTCAAAACTCTTCTCTAGCACCACAGTCTGAAAGCATCAAGTCTTCAGCACTCAGCCTCCTTTATGGCCCAGGTCTCCTACCCATACATAACTATGGAAAAACCATAGCTTTGACTATACAGAACTGTTCATGCTTAAAAATGCTCTTTATATTTTTTTTTCTATTGGAGTTTAATTGCTTTGCAACATTGTGTTGATTTTGCTGTACAACAGCATGAATCAGCCATATGTGTACATATATCTACTGCTTCTTAAGCCTCCCTTCCTCCCCCCAGCCCACCCCTCTAGATCTGCCCCTCAATACTACCAGGATAAAGTAAATAATTATTATTATGGTCTGTGGGTCTTTCATAAACTTGTCCCTCTCCATATGCATTTCTCAATACTGCCATCCTCATATTGTAACCTTCTACCAGGGTGCACTATCTGCTTCTCCTGGTTTCCATATTCTGCTTTGGAGTCTTTTTACAAGTTTCCCCAGTTTGAAGCACTCACATTTCCTTATTTTCTCCTTCAACTGGATAACCCCTAATCCCACTAAATCCTAGTTTCAGTTCAGTTCAGTTCAGTTGCACACTCATGGCTGACTCTCTGCAACCCCATGAACTGCACACGCCAGACTTCCCTGTCCATCACAAACTCCTTCCCTGTCCATCACCACCTTCCAGAGCTTGCTCAGACTCATGTCAGTGAAGTCGGTGATGCCATCCAACAATCTCATCCTCTGTTATCCCCTTCTCCTCCTGCCTTCAATCTTTTCCAGCATCAGGGACTTTTCCAATGAGTCAGTTCTTTGCATCAGGTGGCCAAAGTATTGGAGCTTCAGCTTTAGCTTCATTCCTTCCAAAGAAATCCCAGGGTTGATCTCCTTCAGAATGGACTGGTTGGATCTCCTTGCAGTCCAAGGGACTCTCAAGAGTCTTCTCCAACACCACAGTTCAAAAGCATCAATTCTTTGGTGCTCAGCCTTCTTCACAGTCCAACTCTCACATCCATACATGACCACAGGAAAAACCATAGCCTTGACTAGACGGACCTTAGTCAGCAACGTAATGTCTCTGCTTTTGAATATGCTGTCTAGGTTGGTCACACTCACAGGAGCGGTGGCTGCACAGGCGCAGGAGGGCCTAGAGGAGCTATCTCATGTTGAAGGTCAGGAACGGCGGTGATAAGGAGATACCCCTTGTCCAAGGTAAGGAGCAGTGGCTGTGCTTTGCTGGAGCAGCCGTGAAGAGAAACCCCACGCCCAAGGTAAGAGAAACCCAAGTAAGATGGTAAGTGTTGCAAGAGGGCATCAGAGGGCAAACACACTGAAACCATACTCACAGAAATCTAGTCAGCTTAGTTTAGGCATTGCATTATCCTGAGTGGACACTCTGATTCCTCATAGTTGGGTCAGGTTCCTGTATTTGCCACACACTATAATTGTCTTTTCACCTATTAGATTTTAAGCTTCTTGAAGAGAAAGACCCTTGTCTTTTCCACCAATGTGTCCTTAGTTATATTACAATGTAAAAGTATACAACAGATGGCTCAGTCAACAGATGGCTCAGTAATAAAGAATCTGCCTGAAAAGGCAGGAAATGTAGGAGACGTGGGTTTGATCCTTGGGTTGGGAAGATCCCCTGGAATAGGAAATGACAACCCACTCCAGTATTCTTGCCTGGAAAATTCCATGGACAGAGGAGCCTTGGTAGGCTATTATCCATGGGAGTGCACAGTGTCAGACACAACTGAGTGATGGCGCACATACCCGCACATATAACAGATACTCATTATATGTTTTAAGGTAATTGTAAAGGTAAAAAATGAAAGATTCCAAACAGCAAATGTACCAATGAAATCCACAGAAACCTTTAAACTCTTAGGGATCTTATAATTTGGTCCCATCTCTGGGGAAATTTTTCTGAATATGACCCCACTTAGGAAATAAACACCTCATGGAAGTTATGGTTGCCACTACGATAATACTGGCTAGGCCTGTAACTTAGAAGAACTCAACTTTCTAGGGTGTAAAACAAGAGTGCATCATTATCTTCATTCTATAGTTACTATTCAAGGCCCATTGGAGGGCAGCAGGGTTCTTGGGGCTCTTCTCAAGGTCTACCTGCCACAGTCACTCTGGGAGACAGTGACGGACACAGAGCCTGGAGCGCTGCAGCCCCTGGGGTCACGAAGAGTTGGACACAGTTTAGTGACGGAGTGACCAAACTAACGTGTTCACAAAGCAAGTCACGAGAGGGGCACATGAATATACACAAATAATCCGGGAGATGGAGGTATAAGAAATCAAGACAAAGAGTGGTAAAGATGTTTTAAAGCTTTGGAATGGCATCCAGAACTGACTAAGGCCAAGTGAATTTATGGTTCACTTCATCACACAGTATCAGACAACATTTTGACAGTCTGGGAGTCTTTAGGGTGGGCACACCTTTTCTTGCTTCACTTTCCATGAAGGTTAAAAAGCAGTTATCGGAAGCTTTGAGATTTTAGAAAATAAAGAGAAATAAAGAGAGAAAGGAAAGACGGAAGGAAGGAAGGAGGGAAAGGTGGGAGGGAGGCAGAGAAGAAGAAAAGCAAATTTACTTCTCAGTTTAGCCACTTATAGGGGCCCCAAATGGTATTTTATGTTGGGCTCCAATCTTACAAATGCCTCTTTCAGAGTTCTGTGATGGGATAATTTACCTCACCCAAATTAAGAAATGCTTTAATATAATTTAAATGCACATAGAGGAAAACCAATTTGAGCTAGCAGATACCCAAACTTGCTGTCACATTACTGATCCATTAAGGGACTATGGCATTTAAAGTTGTTCATTCAGAAAATTATGATTTGAAGCAGGAAATGAATGAATTATTACATTACCATCAAAAGGAAATATTATACGTGAAAACAAAGAATCCTGGGGAAAAGCCAAAGCATCTGGGTCATTTTTTCTTTCTTTATTATTAATAAGGTGAAAAGAAATTTTGACACAGAAGGTTGTTCCCCATATTAAAATTAATCAGAAAGGAAGAAAGAACACATCAAAATAAAAATTTCCTAATAGAAAACATCTGACCCCTAAATTCTTCATTTTGGGACTGTGAGGGGTGGGCGGGTGCATGCCCACCCCTTGAGTTGATCTGGAAGCACCCTCCCAGCACCCTTTGCGTCTCCCCTTCTTCCGCCAGCCGGTCTGTGCATATTTAATACCGCTTCCATTTTCATGCCTGTGAACAAGCAGGTACTAGCAGCACATCTGGGAGCAGGATGTCTTATGCATATGCAATGTTTACCTGAAGACGAAAGTTTTGATGAACACTTGGCAAACAAATATTCATCTCATTGGAATACAATTTGTGAACTTTTCAGCAGTTTCATGAAAAACTGAAAACTACTTGAGAGGAATAAATGAGCAATTTCACACAACTCTAGTTTGCTTCCTCTTGTTTCCTGTTTTGCTCTGTTATGCATGGTGGAGAATCTACTGAAAAATGCCTTATATTACTGACCCAGCACTTTCTGAAAGTGGTTTTGTCATCCTTCAAGTCCTTAAAGAATAGATGAAAGTAAAAATCTGAAAGTGTTTGCATTGAGAAAAATGAAAGTTGAAAGGCACAAGAAGAGTTAGGAACACAGACGGCGGCTACTGATAGACTTTCAACATCTAATGAACATTTCAAAATGGAGCTGCAATGAAAAGAAATGGTCTGCTTCAGCAGAAAAAGAAGAATATTAGAAAATAATTCCTAGAAGAAATAGAGCAGATTTAGAGTTACTAAAATGTTGAAAGGAGGATTATAGCCTGGAATCCATAACTGAATTGGTAAAGGCATTACTCGATATAATATTTCACCTAATATTGAAAAATGAACATACATTATGTCCTAATGAAATTTGAGAATATATTCACAATTCAATGGCAAATAGACTTGAGCACAACCTGAAGAATTGTGCTCTTTCAAAAGACTGTGTTTAGATTAGATTTTTATCTTTTATTCTGTGGAGTAAGGACAGTATTTTCCAGACATCTTGGAAGTTAACTTTTATATCTTCCCTCAAACATCAAAGATGCTACCCAGCTGAAAAGGAATCACTGGTGATGAACCACAGAACAGGGCTCCGACTATGAGGAAAATGGTAAAAGAAGAATTTTTTGCATACTCCAGTGTTTTAGGCCATCATTTATTCTTTCTAACTGGTGACTCAGGGTATGATCATTTATTTGTACTCATATTCTATGTCCAAATTCATATATCAATACCCTTCCAAAACAGTTGTGCAAATCAGATTGCACTGTGATTTGGAAAAGAAAATCTCCAATCTTTCTTAGTAAGAAAAGAGGGGAAAAAGTACTCAGACTCCATCACAACAAAAGTCCTTGCCTTTATTTTCTGGTCTCAATTACAGAGAATGAAGAGTCAAATTAAAAAGATGACATGGTAATATAAGAGATTAATATGATATTCTGTTGAAAATTTCTTAACTTTAGGTCATGGCATAGACTATTAGGAGGAAGTCTGATGACTGGAATGTGACTTGATTCTGGTTCAGTTGAGTTCAGTTCAGTCGCTCAGTCGTGTCCGATTCTTTGCGACCCCATGAATCTCAGAATGCTAGGCCTCTCTGTCCATCACCAACTCCCGGAGTATACCCAAACCCATGTCCATTGCATCAGTGATGCCATCCAACTATCTAATCTCCTGTCATCCCCTTCTCCTCCAGCCCTCAATCTTTCCCAGCATCAGGGTCTTTTCCAAGGGGTCAGCTCTTCGCATCAGGTGGCCAAAATATTGGAGTTTCAGCTTCAATATCAGTCCTTCCAATGAATACCCAGGGCTGATTTCCTTTAGGATGGACTGGTTGGATCTCTTTGTAGCCCAAGGAACTCTCAAGAGTCTTCTCCAACACCACAGTTCAAAAAGCATCAATTCTTCGGCTCTCATCTTTCTTTATAGTCCAACTCTCACATACATACATGACCACTGGAAAAACCATAGCCTTGACTAGATGGAACTTGTTGGCAAAGTAATGTCTCTGCCTTTTAATATGCTATCTAGGTTGGTTATAACTTTCCTTCCAAGGAGTAAGTGTCTTTTAATTTCATAGCTGCAATCACCATCCGCAGTGATTTTGGAGCCCAGAAAAATAGTCAGCCACTGTTCCCACTATTTCCCCATCTATTTGCTGTGAAGTGATGGGACCAGATGCCATGATCTTAGTTTTCTGAATGTTGAGCTTTAAGCCAACTTTTTCACTCTCCTCTTTCACCTTCATCAAGAGGCTTTTTAGCTCCTCTTCACTTTTTGCCATAAGGGTGGTATCTGCATATCTGAGGTTATTGATATTTCTCCCGGCAATCTTGATTCCAGCTTGTGCTTCTTCCAGCCCAGCGTTTCTCATGATATACTCTGCATAGAAATTAAATATGCAGGGCCTTGACATACTCCTTTTCCTATTTGGAACCAGTCTGTTGTTCCATGTCCAGTTCTAACAGTTGCTTTCTGACCTGCATACAGATTTCTCAAGAGGCAGGTTGGGTGGTCTGGTATTCCCATCTCTTTCAGAATTTTCCACAGTTTGTTGTGATCCACACAGTCAAAGGGTTTGGCATAGACAATAAAGCAGAAATAGATGTTTTTCTGGAATGTTCTTGCTTTTTCAATGATCCAGCAGATGTTGGCAATTTGATCTCTGGTTCCTCTGCCTTTTCTAAAACCAGCTTGAACATCTGGAAATTCACGGTTCACATATTGCTGAAGCCTGGCTTGGAGAATTTTGAGCATTACTTTACTAGTGTGTGAGATGAGTGTAATTGTGCGATAGTTTGAGCATTCTTTGGCATTGCCTTTCTTTGGAAGTGTTACATTAGTCTTATTCAATATTTGCTAAAATTCTGAGTTGAGTCATTTGGCCGAGTCATTTGACTTGATTTTTGAAATGACTTTCATCAAATTTGACAAAAATGTATCTATCAACAAAGAACCTAATGACTTATAATGTAAAAGACATCAATGGAATTTTACTTGTTTCTTCACTTATATTTAACCATTTAAATGTTTTTAATTATTATAAAACACTGGTTGTGGTGAAGATGAAATATTGGGGCACTTTTATAAAATATTTTTAATGTAGTGGATATATTATATGGTTTTTGTAAACTCAATAATATAGTGATCCTTTCAACCCTGCATCTAGCTCTTAATTTTATAGACAAACAGACAAAGAAACGATCTCTAGTTCCTTAAGTTCCAAAATTTACAAGAGACGTGACGAAGGAGCCTGTATTTTACAGCTGTAGCAACTGTCAAGAATCGTTTTAGGTCACTATTTTATCCTTTGGCAAAGATCAGTAGAAGTCACTTATTATGCTTTTTGTGGATGGAAATAGAAGGGAGACCACTGTTGGACATAATTCAAATCACACACTGTGTGGGTAAGTATTGGGGAGTGAGCAGAATGGCAAAAGTGGCAGCCTGCAAAAGTTCTTTAGATTCATTTGAAAGGAGAATGACAGAATAAGGCATTCTACAAGACTGGACTGTCTCTGTAGAAATTTCAATGGTTCTCATGATAAATATAAATTCACATACATTATCTACATGTTTGAATGATCTAAGTGACATATATAAAGCATCTGTACCATAGCACCTCCTAAAATCTCCTAAAATCTTGACAATATAATGAAATTTGGTGAGCAACAGTGTTTGGAAGTTTCAGAGAGGCCAAGAGGGATACAGTATTCTAAAATTCTGTAAACAGTGACAGTTGAGAGATATAATTTCTTCAGTGTAAGAGACATAATCTCTGCATTAAAAAATATAATGATCCTTTTCATGGCCTGCTAGAAAATAGGTTTTATATGCTTAATAAAAATCAGTTGTTCATATCTTAGGCTGGAGTTAATGAAATCATTATGATACATGAGCCAAGTGTAGTCACATAGTAGGCTCTCAAACACATAAGTCTGTTACAAGGTACTCAAGAAAAAGGCTATGTTGAATGAAATGAATAACTATACACATTTATGTGATATTATCTAACAAATCATATATATACAATTAATTTTTGTTGACACTTGCTATTTGCCAGGCAAAATGCTGACACTGAAAATTTTGTATCTGAGAGAGATGTTATTACTCCTCTTCTCCAGAAGAGAAATCCTACAATCACATATTTCATGTTACTAAAAGTCCTCTTAAGCTACAGTCTACTTTGTTTAGTTCTGACCAACTTTCTTCTTGACATTGAACTTGTTTGTTAGTCCCCCTCACTTTATAAAGGTGTGTTTATATTTTACGTGCACATGAAAGCATATTTAGTCTTTACTGGTATGTTATTGCAATGATAATATATGCCTGCTAAAAACTGCTAAGGTACATTTTAAAATAAATTGACAGGAAGAAAAGTGTCAGATAATTTAGCTTGCTACCTATTGGAGATTACATAGCTCAAAGACACAAGAGTGGCAGGCAACTAATTAAAGTAGAAAACAGCTAATAGAAGACTTTCAGGCCCTTAATCCACCAAAGAGAAAGCATGACACCATAAAATAGACGGAGCATAAACAGCTATTTGCAGTACATTTCATACAAAGTAAAAATGAAACACAAGGAGACCCATCAGGGAGTCTCATTGTGCAAGAAAACGCTGTTAGTGGAGACAGTTGAGCCCTGAGCAGAGTGCTGTGTTGCAACAAAGCTCCATGGGAGCTCGTGGAGAAACAGCTGCCCCCTGAAGACTGAAAGGCAAAAACAATGGGCTGGACATTTGCTGACAACAGAAATCCCACAGATCATTGTATGAATAGCACCATTGGGCCACATGATTAACTCTGAAGTCATCCATGGTCCCTTTTGCTGTGTCCTCCAAGTGGCCTCTCTGTAGTTGTTTAATGAAACAATGTAAATTGAGAACACTGTAAAGGAGTCGAATGTGTTTCATTGCTTCATAGGAAAGAAGCTGTGGTGTGTTTTCATAATCATTCTTACTGGAATCAGAAAAAAATTAATTGCTTCCCTAGGTAATTATAAAACAGACACCTGTTAAAAAATAATCCTGTGATTTCCAGCTACTAAGCAACATGTAACCAAGGTTTGCTGATAGACAGCTAGTATGGTTTATTTTTCTGGATGTAATTTAACACAAAGAATGGTGAAGTTATGGGGAAAAGTGTTTAAATGACCAGATAACTATTGCTCCTTGACATCCTCATTAACTGTCCCCATACTCTGACAACCACTGAGGATAGGCATCAATTTTATATTTATCAGCCTTTTCAGATAAAACTTGCATGCAAAGATTCACAACAGAAAAGTAAATTTTGAATGACTTTGGGACAAGGAAAGTTTTATCATCCCAAGTATTTTGCTTGCTCTTGTAGCACACTGGATTAAGAAAAAGCCACCCCCACCCTCCCCCGCAACACCCTCACTCTGC
>SJYQ01007126.1:110759-135128 GCA_006410935.1 Redunca redunca
TTTAGCATCATTCCTTCCAAAGAAATCCCAGGGTTGATCTCCTTCAGAATGGACTGGTTGGGTCTCCTTGCAGTCCAAGGGACTCTCAAGAGTCTTCTCCAATATCACAGTTCAAATGCATCAATTCTTTGGGACTCAGCCTTCTTCACAATCCAACTTTCACATCCATACGTGACCACAGGAAAAACCATAGCCTTGACTAGACGGACCTTAGTCAGTAAAGTAATGTCTCTGCTTTTGAATATGCTGTCTAGGTTGGTCATAACTTTTCTTCCAAGGAGTAAGCGTCTTTTACTTTCATGGCTGCAGTCACCATCTGCAGTGATTTTGGTGCCCCAAAAAATAAAGTCTGACACTGTTTCCATTGTTTCCCCATCTATTTCCCATGAAGTGATGGGACCGGATGCCATGATCTTCATTTTCTGAATGTTGAGCTTTAAGCCAACTTTTTCATTTTCCTCATTCATTTTCATCAAGAGGCTTTTTAGCAACACAGGAGACTCTGGTTCAGTTCCTGGGTTGAGAAGATCTACTGGAGCAGGAATAGGCTACTCACACCTGTATTCTTGGGCTTCCCTTGCGGCTCAGCTGGTAAAGAATCCACCTGCAATGCGGGAAACCTGGGTTCAATCCCTGGGTTAGGAAGATCCCCTGGAGAAGGGAAAGGCTACTCATTCCAGTATTCTGGCCTGGAGAATTCCATGGACTGTATAGACAAAGCGGTGGCAGAATCCGACATGACTGAGTAACTTTCACTTTTCAATCTCATGATATACACAAATACACTTGTGGTAGGGAGTAATTGTGGGTTTCCCAAGTGATTCAGTGGTAAAGAATTTGACAGTCAATGCAAGAGACAGGAGATACAGGTTTGATCCCTGGGCTGGGAAGCTCCCTTGGAGTAGAAAATTACAACTCATTTCAGTGTTCTTGCCTGTGAAATTCCAGGAACAGAGGAGCTTGGTGGGCTATAGTCCATGGGGTCTCCAAGAGTCAGAAACGTCTGAACACACACTCACGTAGGGAGTAGTGTACCCCAATACACCCAAGTCATAATCCCTGCATCCCGTGAGTCCTACCTTACATGGTAAAAGAGACTTTGACAATTTGATTAAAATGTTATTGCTCAGTTGAATCTGACTCTTTTGCAATCCCATGGACTATAGCCTTCCAGGCTCCTCTGTTCATGGAATTCTCCAGGCATGAATACTGGCGTCGGTTGCCATTTCGTTCTCCAGGGGATCTTTCCAACCCAGGGATCAGACCTGTTTCTCCTGCAATGGTAGGCAGATTTTTTACCAAGCCACCTGGGAAGCCCTCTGTTAGATAGTAATAAACTCCCTTAGCTTTTGTTTATCTTGGAGAGTTTTGATTTCTCCTTTACCTTTAAAGGAGAGTTTTGCCTGATACAGCATCCTTGGTTGACAAAAAGCCTTGGGAAGCTTTCTGGCTCAGATGAGCAAGTCAGCCGTCACACTTTCACAGTGTGTTTGGTTCCTGTTGTGCTGAGGAAGAGGTGTTTATAACCAGCAGATGTGGTGACAACTCAAAGAGAAAGGTGATGCCCCAGTTCCCTTTATTCGGGCCTGGTGGGCGGGGCTCTTAGGCCAGAGTCCTTGGGGGTGATACCTTCAGATTTCTGTTGTTGGTTTCCACCCCGGACAGCCCTGGTGACAGCACAGACCTCAAGTGATGGTCAAAATAAGCTCGAAGAATCAAAATGAGCAATGGAAATTCTTTGAGTTTTACTGTGTAAAAACCTCTAAGAAAGCTATCCGCAGCTTGCAACATCTGCATGTACCACCAAGTGCGGTGGGCTGCGGGGCTCTGGCCACCGCCCTGAGGCTGAAAGGCCAGAGCTGGCTCCCTTGGCAGTGCCCACGGCATCCAGGGCATCAGTGGCTGGAGGGTGGAGCCTGGGCACAGGAGGCTCTCCTCCAGTCGCTCAGCACGGTGCCACATGGGAAAGCGGCCTGGGGGGACGCTGTAAATGCGCCGACCCTCCTGCTGGGATCATCTTGGTATCACAGCAGCCTGGGTGCTATGGCTTCCTAACTGGTCCTTGGAGCTCTCAGACAGGGGTCCTCGTCTATAGTTTTCACTAACTCCATATCTCCTCGGAGAAGGGGAGCGGCTTCCTAGTTTTCCGTCTTGCTGACATCACACTCCTACGGGCTCACATTTTAATATTTCTGAAATAGGGATGACTTTTTTCATGATGTCTTCTAATTAACTATTTCCTCTCCCTTTTGTGAGTGTGTAAAATAACATATCTGAAAACACAACTGATTTAAATTTGATGAAATACAGAAATTTTATGTTTAGTTAAAAAAAATCTCAACCCCTTTATCTGTAAAATGGAGACAAGATAAGAACAAAGTTCACAAGGTTCCTGAGAGTTCCCTGCACTCAGCTATCAAGAAATACATGTCTGTGCTTTTCCCTTCCCTCTGTCTCTAGTCTTCAGGGGAAAAATCATACAAACTAATTAATGAGCTCTCTCAATCACCTCTTGTATTAGATAGCAAGTCCTCTGAACAATTAGAAAATATTGAAAAAAAGATCTCCCATAAATTACCAGAACTACAGGCATTTCCAGGATCTTTCACCTGGGACCTTGTGATCCTAGTAATTCACTGTTCAGCTGGCCTCTCTCCCTCATGGGTGTGGCTCTTGCCCTAGTTCCAAATTCAGCCTCTTGAAATAATCTTTGATTTTTCTCTCCTCCCTATATGACCAATAATTCACCAATTTTTATTAAAACATCTCCAGCGTTTGTTCCTTATTTCTCTTTCAACTGCCACTATTTAAGCCCAGCATCATATATTGAATTACTGCAATAGCTTCCTGATTAGTTTTTTTCTCCTGGCTTTCCCTTCCGATCATTCCTGCATTCAATGACATAGCACCGTTTCTGAATTACCATTCTCATCATCCTATTTCCCAGTTCAAAAAGTTCCTCTGGGTTGTCCTTGTGGGATAAAATACAAATTCTTCAGCTTGGCATGAAATCTCTTCCACCACCTGACACTGTCCGCTCATTCGACAAATATTTATTGAGAGCTGACTGTGTGGTTAGCATTCTGTTTCTTGTAACTCCATACACCCTGCAGATTTTCACGTTCTGGTTGGAGATTTTTTTAAATATTCCAGGTAAATTAAATAACAGAGCCAGATAACCATTTAAAAATTGCTATAAGACTGTATATGTTATTGTGTGCTGGTATGTGTGTGTGTGTACTTTATATAAATATGTTTTAGAAATATATATTGAAGCAGTAATAGCATGTTTTATGCTGCATTGCAGTTACTATAGTTTATAAAGCAGATACATATGTGTTTTATTTTAATCCATCTGAACAATTATAAATAGTAATAAATTGATATTGGAGAGAGAAGGAATTTTATAAGAGAGAAATAATATATTTTTGCACTATAATCTCAAAAGCTGCATATAAATATGGCAGATTTGGAGGTTGTTACTTTGTCTGTTAAAGCAAGTGTTATGCAGGAATTGTTTTCCACTGTGACAGCTATAAATTTTATAGTATGTATCCAACATACTTCACTAGCTATTTTGACAGGAGCAATTTTATGAATTTGTATATTTTCTCTTTCTGGTCACATGGAAAATCTCTAAATCTATATTATCTCTTCTCTCTTGCAGGTAGGTTGGGTCATGTGACTGACTTCTGGCTAAAGTGTGTACATGGAAGTTAGACTAGCCCATTTTGGACCCATTGTTTTTACTTCCACTATTCTCAAGGCTTCTCTTCTTCTGTGGGGTGTCTTTGGAAGCCCCCTGTTTCTTATGACTTAGCTACCAATATGTAAGATTATCCAACTTGCTTTAGACTTTGCATGTGTAAGAAATAAACTGTATTTAATTAAATTACTGAAATTTTTAGAGTTTTCCATTACTGCAGCATCCTGACTAATGCAGGCATATTCTGTACCAAATGTAAATTCTAATACTAGTTGTAACACTGTCACTTTCTTTAGTCTCAGTAAAGTATGTTAGAAGACAAGGAAGAGCAGCATTAAAACAAAATCAACCTCGTATCAACTCTAACTATATATGTGTATGTACATGTACTGTGCTGTACTTAGTCACTTAGTCATGTCTGACTCTCTGTACATCATGGACTGTAGCCCCCCCAGGCTCCTCTGTCCTTGGGATTTTCCAGGCAAGAATACTGGAGTGAGTTGCCTTGCTCTCCTCCAGAGGATCTTCCCAAACCAGGGACTGAACCCAGGTCTCCTGCATTGCAGGTGGATACTTGACTGCCTGAACCACCGGGGAAGCCTGTTTATATATATGTGGTTTGTCTATGTACACTGATTTGTGTACTTATATAGTTATACATTTATCCACATGTGCACAAGTGCTAAGTCACTTTAGTCATATCCAACTCTTTACGACCCCATGGACCATAGCCCATCAGGCTCCTCTGTCCATGGGATTCTCCAGGCAAGAATACTGGAGTTGGTTGTCATTTTCTTCTCCAGGGGGTTTTCCCAACCCAGAGATCGAACTGCCTCCCTCATGTCTCTTGCATTGGCAGGGGGGTTCTTCCCCTCTAGCTCCACCTGAGAAGCCCATTCTATCTACATCACTATGCAAATACACATATGTAGATATATGTAAATTTTCAAGCACATATATTCAATATAGGTAGAAAAAGAAATCATGTACAAATTTCAAAGCAATTATTATCCATAAATACGCCAAATTCACTACTTGCTATATACTTGAGCTACATTCAATGCTTTCGGTCCTTACAATCTCCCTAAGAAGCATGTTCTCACATGAAACAATTTTACAATGAGAAAGCAGGCAAAGAGAGGGTACATGATTAGTATTAGCATCATTAGAGACACATTACTTGGGATGCAACATGAAAGTAGGGCCTGGGATACGAATGAAGATGCTGGTCATCAATATCTTCCTGAAAAGCTCTCTCCGTGGCTGACTGGCTCCTCATCCTCTGTATCTCAGATTTCCCCGCCACACAGTTACCGCCCTCCTCATGTCCTCTCTGTATTCCTAAGACAGTGTGTTCTTCTGTTTATTACCTTTCTCCTTTTATCAAGACCTAATATTTATAGGGCAGACGCCTTAAATGTGCTGGTTACTCTTCCTTAACACAGTGACTGAAACATAGTATGTTCTCAATAAATACCATTTAATTGAATGAATGGATGAATGAACAAATTAATACTGTATTTTGGCAGGAGTTATTAAGGTGATTTAAGCTTTATAGCCCTGTGAATTGGGAGGAACTGGAGTGAATTCTTGACACACGCAGAGCTTTCTTATTTACAGATACCAAAATCATTGTGGAGATTACCCAAACTTTATCACACAAAAGTATTAAAGTTAGTAGACCTCTTTGGAGCCCTGGAGGCAGAAGGTAACATAAAACACCTTTGGAAGGTGGAATTATTATCCTTACTTACTGATGAAGAAACAGAGGCTCAGAGAGTTTCAGATTTCTACAAAATCTCAGATTTGATTGTGGATTTGAAGCCAGGCAGTCTATTTCATAGCTTAGAACTCATTGTCTATTAGCACAAAACGGACACTCTATTAATGATAGTGGTTAATGACAGTGGCTTCATGGAGATGAGAAAGGATTTGACCAGCTCATAAAGCATTCACACAACTTCCCTCCTTCATCAAATCTTTCCTGCTCCCCTTAAAACTTTTCTCAAAGTTATTGTCTTGGGGCTTCTCTTCTCATACTTATTATTTTACATATTTTCACAGATTCACTTGCTTCTGGTGTTAGTCTAGCTGTTATATCCTTCCAACGTGTCCCCTTTTTACATTTCACTAGTATATCCTGAAATAGGCTTTCACAGCTTTTCACTTCTAGTCCATGTTTTGCAAATGACCCCTTTGCCAGTCTTAGTCAATGCTGAAAATTTAGGACAATTTAAAATTTCAAAAGTATGATTGCAATGATCAGTTCAAAATCCTTGGATCTTTCCAAAATCTACAGGTAAAGTCCACGCACAAATCATATTAATTCTGATATGTTAAACCCTCTACCTCTAGTTCCTGTCCACCTCCTTTCTCACAGCTTCTATCCACATACAACTTTCTCACACTAGGCTACCCTCTGAGCCATCTGCATGCCATTTTAGATAATAAAAACATTGCTAAAATTTGCATAAACCGTCTTACTTCTGTGTATCAGTCTTCTTTATCAAAGCACAACTCAGGAATTCTTTCCTAGATCCCTATTTACTGGCCTCTCCCTTCCCCACACAACACTGCAAACCACCACTTGTGAACGGCCTCCTGTAAGGATTTGCACCATCTATGTTGGTTATGCTTTTTACATTTAACATTCCATTCCTGTTATTGGCACGTGGATCTCTTTTCCTTTTCTAAAGGATATGTTTTTCAATTCATTCTCATATCTCCTAGAGTACCTAGTAAAGGACTATTTCTGAGCAATTATGGAGTAACCAAAATAGCTTACATTTCATGCTTTAGATTAACCAGGGATTTTTAACGGAAGGAGTATTTTGACTTAAGCAAATAAACAAAAATGGTAAAATTGATCTGGAATGTAATTCTTTCCTGCTTGCATGCTCAGTTGCTTCAGCTGTGTCTGACTCATTACAAACCTATGGACTGTAGCCTGCCAGGCTACTTTGTCCATGGGATTCTCCAGGCAAGAATACTGGTGTGGTTTGCCATGCCCTTCTCCAGGGGATCTTCCTGACCCAAGGAGTGAACCCGGGTCTCCTGCATCTCTTGCATTGCAGGTGGATTCTTTACCGCTGAGTCACCGGGGAAGTTCTTGGAATGTAATACCTAAATATAAATATATTTTAAGTGGAGAACACTCAGGAGTAAAAGTATATTGCATGATTTAAAGGTGTTCAAGAGTAATACAAAAAAGCAGGTAATCAATCATAGTTTCAAATGATTTCTAAACACATATTAATATTTACTAAAACCAAATCCTATCTTTAAAGTAATCCTTGAAGAAATTGTAGGACAAATTTTTCTAACTAAAGGGCTTGCTATTATTAGGCCATTATAGTCTTCTATAATATAATGCCAATTATAGAATCATTTGCATAACATAGTCATTAATTTCAGTGTTATCTTTACAAGTCAATAAGTTGTGTCTTATTATATAATGAGTTGCTTGATAGTTTTTTTTTTTGCATACCTAACTTGTAAAGGGTTCATAATTAATTTACATAACAGAAACTTTTAAATGTCTATTTAATTTTAAAATACTTCAGACTTGAACGCACTCTTTAATGATATTCAACTCTAAACTGATGATCTTTAACTCTATATCAGTCCAAATATAGCACATTTGTCACAATCCAAAAGGTGAACTATTTGCACAGATATTCCCTATGCTAAGAGATGGATGTTCTTCCATGTGATAGAACAGCCCATAACATGTAGATTAAAATATATGTTTATTAATCTATATTAAAAATATATACATGTTTCTGAATCATATATATAACTGCCATTCTTCAGTAAAGCAACATTGCTATCAAGCACCATTTCAGGGAATCACAGACTTTTAGGTAATCTTTTCCCAAAAAGTAGAAGACATCTTCTGCACAGTAGGAGACACTTCAGCCTTCGCTACGACTTATTCACACTCCCAACTGTGTTCTTTCTCTTCTCTCAATACAGAGAGATGTAAATGTGCTCGAATTCTCCATAACTGCCCTGTGTTCATGTAGATTTCCGGCTTCCTTGTGGAGAGCTGCCATTCTGATGCCTGTGTTGACAAGAGCTCACACAAATTACAAATGTAAATGAGAACATTTCATGACCAAATTCAACACAGCTTGCCTGTTTCATCCCCCAGATGGAAAAGAATCAGCCATACGAACCAGTGCTTTTGGTAGTATCAACACAATTAATGAAGGTGCCCTAATTTTAAGCACCATTGGCTAGCAAAATTTTGTGTTTTACCTGGTTAAACGGAATCGCATACTATAAGTTTACTTTTTAATGCCTAATAAAATTTAATCTTTGAGTCAATCTTCCTAAAATTATATAAAATAATATAAGATGGGGCACATATTTTTAGAAAGAGAATAAAACACAAATATGCCATATAGACTTTTTTTGAGAGGGTGAGGGATTAGAGCTGGCCGTGGTTGCTCTAATTTTGTCTGTTCTTTGGCAAATAAACAAAGCCTAAATGTATACAGAAATCTCTCTTTGCTGAGCAATTTTCACTGCAGCCTATAATTGCACCACTATTAGTGATAAATTCTGATTTACAGCTTAATTGGCCAGAAGTGAATATAGCCTCAAGGTCATTGCAATAAAGATAGCAGGAACTTTAGGGAGGTACATAAGTTAGCCTAGAGATTGTCTGGTGCAGCTGGTGGAGAAGATCTGTTTAAAATATTAGAATACTACATGGGGTCATATTATGTAGTGCTGACTCCATACATATAACACAAAAGGTCAATTTGAAGTGCTCACAGAGGTTCCACAAAAAATATTTCACATTTAACAACAAGCGTCTGGTGATTTTTTCCTACAAAGAAAACCAATAATTATACGGTGTCCAAAGGGACTAAAAATGGACCAATTAAAGCTTCCCAGAAAGTTAAGTTTTAAAAGAAATGCAGCAGAAAATTGGTGAAAATAGAAACAAGAATTTTAGTCACCTAATATTGTAATATAGAACTGATGCATTTGAGAGAGCTTGTTATTTCTCTATAAAAATCAGAGAAAGCCCAGGATATTGGGAGTGATTCTGAATATGATAGAAGCAATAACAAAGGTATTCACAGGTAAGCTTGAAGCATAGTTTCCTAAAGTACAACAAAATATAAGGAAGATACTTTTGCTTTCACAAGAAAACAGATCAAAGAGGGGAGATCTCATTGATCAATGGGCAATTGATTTTTAACTGATATTCAAGTCATGAGAATTTGAGACATGATTTTAAAAAGAATATCATGTGAAATCGTATCAGACTAAGAGTAGAATAAGACTAGTCCCCAGAGACACGAGCAAAGTGAGACAGTATAAGCATTTCAACTGTCTACAATTTAAGAAACACTCACCAGGGACTCTAGCATATTTGCTTTCTTAAAAAGGACATTAAAACATCTTTAACAGTATCTAAAACTAATTATCGCTACTCTGTTAAATATGCATTATACACTAGTAATATGGTCTCCATTTAATAAAGTGCAGGCACAAAAATAGCTTCTTTTCATTGGTTTCACATAGTTGAATTCCCTTCAGTTGTACAAAAAGGAGGGAAAAGCCTTTTTGGAGACAAAAAAAAAAAAAAACATGGACTTTGAGCAAAAGCTAAGACTACATTAAATACTGAGATTTTTATTGGTGGGTGTTGACAGTTGGGGATGGGACATTCTGATAAAAGCTTCCAGGAAACGAAGTATTTGCTCCATGGGCATGAATGCATTCTAAGAACGGTGTGTCACAGGAGAGGGAAAGGAAGGAACCATCCAGAAAGTGGATCTCTGGATACTTTGTTGATTTGAATTCCTTTGCTTCATGTACAGATTTTGCCCTCCCCTGAGATGAACTATACTCACAAGATCCCCGTACAGCTACAATACTGGGAATTTATAAGCGATTGTTGTTAGAGTTTTGTTTTTCTCTCCTAGAGCTCTTTTTACCATGAGAATCAGCCGCTAGAGGATCAAGAGAGCCAAGAAATTTATCACAAATAAATCCACAGGCAGGCAAGGGCCCAGTGATGACAAATACCCAGAAGATGTATGGCCAACCAGCTGCAGTCACTTCTGCTCAGACACCTCTGAAACCATGAGCCCAGACCCTGGAAGCGGGGAGACTCCATAGGTCCCTGTCACCAGCTCATGCCTGCCTTTGGAGGAGAATACAACATGAGGAGGAAATAGTATAAAAAAATAAAACTAACACACAAAAGTGAAAAGGGAGAGAATTAAAGATTAGTTTAATAAGACATCTCAAAGGCAGAAAATTATGGAAGTTAGGGAAATCATATATTAGATTATGAGTACATTAGATTATGAGATAAGTGGTCAAATAAAAGATAGGGAGAGTGAAGGAGGATAAAGGGACAGGTAAGTACTTATTAAAACAAACCTATTTGCCTGGTATATGGGATTTTTGTAGTGCTAGACTGACTCAGAGGTGACATGGGAGGGGGGTGATAAAAGAATAAAGAGTTGCAAAAGTGTATCATGTTTCATGACACCCATATGGATTTCCACACCATTTTCACTTCTCAGAAATTGAATGGAGGTTCATACAGTGAGAACACTCCTAATTATATGAATTTAAATGAGGGTGCTAAAATGCACCAGCTGTGTGACATTGATGTAGGCTCTTTGAGCATTATTTCCTCCACTATAATATGGAATTCATTATACCTGTGAAATTATCTTATTTCAAGATCTCTTCTCATTCTAAATTCCTGTGGCTCCAAACATTTTCTCCCCTAATTGACTACTTTTTAAAAAATGAGCATATCCACCATCCGCATCTTCTAAGTTATCCTTTCCTGAGAAGCTTATACTTACGGTGGCAAGAGCAGTGCTAAGCACAAGAGAGAAGTGCATGCTTTTATTTCCTGATTTGCTTTACCTGCACACCCGAGCACAGTACCTGGGTCTAATGAGTTCTCAACTTTCTCCCCCATGGAAATATACTCATTGAGAAGTACAATGTACTAATTTGTTCATCAAACATTTATTACATGTCTGTGTTTTTGGATAGGGGGAGCAAAGACAAAACTTTCAGAGCACAGATGGAAGAAATTAATAAAGTCTAGATTTGTGGCTCAGAGGTTAAAGCATCTGCCTGCAATGCGGGAGACCTGGGTTCGATCCCTGGGTCGGGAAGTTCCCCTGGAGAAGAAAATGGCAACCCACTCCAGTATTCTTGCCTGGAGAATCCCAAGGACGGAGGAGCCTGGTGGGCCCCAGTTCATGGGGTCGCAAAGAGTCGGACACAACTGAGCGACTTCACTTCACTATATAAAGAGAAGGAAGTGGCAAGGCATTCAAATATGGTAAATTACACTAAATACTGAATGTTGAGTGTGTTGAAACTGACTGCATAAAGATATGGAGAAAGAACATTCTAACACATCCTGAGAAGCAGAGAGGAGAATTCAGATTTGTACTTTAGATCAACTGCTGTGGTAATACAGAGAAAAGAGAAAGCATAATGCTGAGACGGGAATCAGATAAAGGTTGTTTTGCAAATTACAGTGACTACACACAAAACAGCTGAAACACGGTAGGGATTAGTCTCTAAGGGATTAGTCTCTAAGCTCCAGAAAGCTAAGGACTCCATGGCCTTTATCATATTTTGTTTCTGGCATATAGCACAGAACCTGGTCCACAGTAGTCACTGACAAAATGGCTATTAAATAATACATATAATACCTGTAGCACAGCATTGAGCAACTATCCAGCTTTGGTTTCTTCTTGGCCTCATTCATGTTGGTCTAAGATGATTAAAGAAAGCAGAGAGGAAGATATGAGTTGTAGGCAGGAAGTAGACATTTTAGATAGGGACCTAGAGAAAGCTCTGGAACGCTGTTATTTCAAGGGAGTGAAGGACATAGCCCTGCGGATGTGGAGCGTGAAGCACAGGAAATCATTCCAGGTAGAAGGGATGGTAGTGGGAAGGACTGAGAGAGAACATGTCAGGTGTCTCTGAAAAATGGCAATTAGACTATCCCACCAGATCCTAGGGCATGAGGCATGTGAGACAGGCACTTCAGAGAACGTGTTATTAGGGGAGAGCTGGGTTTCAGCTGTGGTAAAAAGGCAGGGTGAATTTTCATAGAAGTGATGAGGATAAAAGTTATTCGGCTTTTGCTTCACTCTGAGTTTCAGAGGGCACAAGAAAACAGATTTGGTAAATGGGGTGTGGGGAAGACAGGCAGAACAAGCTCTGTTAAATCCTGTGAAGGTTACTTAAGTTTAGAGCGTCTTAGAGGGTGGGTAATGATCATGATCCAGAAGTTTAAGAGTGGCAACCAGGATAGCAGGAGTCTGGGCTGGGATGAGCGTACCATTCACTGTCACATTCAGATACTAATGGAGTTTGCAATAGTTGAGGAATTGTGGGCAAAAGCAGAGTAAGTCTTGCCTCTTTGTCAGCATTTCAGCTAAAACTGCTACAACAATATGGAGGTTGCACTGTGTAAAAACCAGTTTAAAAAAAAAAAAAAGGAAAGTACACAATAGTCACCAAATCAAGTGTGGCCTAGATTTAAATACATGTTATGATCAAAACTGCCATGTTTGGTGGGGGCCAGAGCTAACAAAATTTATCTAGAGTAGGGAATTCAGAATCAGAAGAAATTTAGTACAAGCCAGTCAAACTAGAGTTAAGTTCTTGGAAGAGGACTGAGCTTGCAAAGATGAGACTGTTGCTGCATGTCTTATAAAAGTAATTTCTATTGGGAACCCAGGTCAGTTTCAGATAAGTATTTAAAATAAACTGCAAGGGTATTACCATCATCTTCCAATATTCTGAATAATTACTGAGAAATATGTTTTAAATACCAATCAAAAATTATTTTATTAGATTAAAAATTAATTTTTGGAATAAAGTTAGTTTCTGTCTCACAATCAAATCTTTCTGTTTTGTTTTGGGAATTGAACACAATCCAGTATGAATTAAGCTTTAGACATCTGATTTGAAAGCTTCAATTTCTCAAATTATTTTCTCTCCCAGAATATTCTCACTCTATAAAGCTCAAAGATGCTCATTTCCTATTTTTTGTTCTTTAAAAGGATGGGACTATCTCATTCAGCAATGTGTGAAGGTTATCTTAGAAATTAGTACCTTTTTGCTTTTTTTTTTTAATTTTGCTTAAATTATATCTATATTTTGGTAAGCAGTTCAAGCTTGATGAGCAGAATATAAAGCTGGACCTCAAAAAAGCTGCTTCAATTATATAACAAAATAAAACAAAAATAATTTTCTAGAAAAGGTTGATTCCTGTTTAAAATGAGTTGATCATATATATGTATATATTCATGTATTTTAGATGCCTTTGAATGGCATAAACATTGGAACCTACTGAATGGGAAACTATCTTCTTGATTTTAAAACTGTGGTCTGAATATCGTGCTACCGTCTGCTGAATGGATGAGGACAAATCTGTTGCTAGACTGGAGTTTATCAATCCTTTGTTTAAAGTTCTTTATATGCTATCCATCTTTGTCTCTAGATTTAAAGCTAGTGGGTTGAGGAAAGAAATGAGCTGAATAGGTGATTACTGCATTTTCATTTAGCATCAGCATTGACTAAGCTTTTAGTTTGAGTCAGGCACTATACAAGCTACTTTTCATACATTACTTCAAACAATCATCAAGCCAAGGGATTCTGACTAGAGTCTCCCTCCTTGTTTGCTAGACTTTGTTTCCTCAATTCCATTCACTCTCATACTATCAAACCCCGCCATAGCCATGAAACACCCGTGACTTATAAAACTGACATTCTTCTTTATACAGATTAACTTTTCAAAATTGTATCTTTCACATAAACAAGGATGTCAATAAAATCATTTTTATGTATTAATGTGATTCTTGAGAATAAATGTTAAAATAAATTGAATAGGATCTTTAAAATAATTAATTTTTATAAAGTACATTTATATTACTAACCCATTATTTAATAAAATATGTGTCTTTGTCACTTAAAATCGCCTTGTGTATTATTAGTGTCACATATGCCACAATTTGAGAGATATAGCTGTTATACTTTCTCATTTCACACACTAACAAAGTAATGCTCAAAGTTCTCCAAGCCAGACTTCAACAGTGTGTGAACTGAGAACTTCCAGATGTTCAAGCTGGATTTAGAAAAGGCAGAGGAACCAGAGATCAAATTGCCGACATCTGTTGGATCATAGGAAAAACAAGAAAATTCCAGAATAACATCTGCTTCATTGTCTATGCTAAAGCCTTTGATTGTGTGGATGACAACAAACTGTGGAAAATTCTTCAAGAGATGGGAATACCAGACCACCTCACCTGCCTCACAAGAAATCTGTATGGAGGTCAAAAAGCAACAGTTAGAACCGGACATGGAAAGACAGACTAGTTTCAAATTGGGAAAGGAGTACGTGAAGGCTATATACTGCCACCCTGCTTATTAAACTTCTATGCAGCGTATATCATGTGAAATGCGAGTCTGGATGAAGCACAAGCTGGAATCAAGATTTCTGGGAGAAATATCAATATTCTCAGATATGCAGATGACACCATCCTTGTGGCAGAAAACAAAGAAGAACTGAAGAGCCTCTTGATGAAAGTGAAAGAGGAGAGTGAAAAAGCTGGCTTAAAACTCAACATTCAAAAAACTAAGATCATGGCATCTGGTCCCATCACTTCATGGCAAATAAATGGGGAAACAGTGGAAACAGTGACAGACTTTATTTTCTGGGGTTCCAAAATCACTGCAGATGGTGACTTCAGCCATGAAATAAAGACGCTTTCTCCTTGGAAGAAAATCAGTGAAAACTTAGATAGCATATTAGAGAAAAGAGACATCACTTTGCTGACAAAAGTCCATATAGTCAAACTATTGTTTTTCCAGTAGTCATGTATGGATGTGAGAATTGGACCATAAAGAAAGCTGAGCACCAAAGAATCGATGCTTTTGAACTGTGGTGTTGGAGAAGACTCTTAAGAGTCCCTTGGACTCCAAGGAGATCAAACCAGTCAATCCTAAAGGAAATCCATCCTGAATATTCTTTGGAAGGGCTGACGCTGAAGCTAAAGCTCAATAATCTGGCCACGCGATGTGAAGAACTGACTCATTAGAAAAGATCGTGATGCTGAGAAAGATTGAAGACAGGAGGAGAAGAGGACAACAGAGGATGAGATGGATGGCATGCCAACTCGATGGACATGAGTTTGAGTAAACTCTAGGAGATGATGAAGGACAGGGAGGCTTGGCATTCTGCAGTCCATGGGGTCACAAAGAATCAGACATGAGTGAGAGATTGAACAACAAAATGCTTTCTCCCAACACAAGGGTATAAGTTCAGGCCATAGGGCAGAAGATGTGTAATATGTATCCATTTTTACAGCAGATTCCAAAACCATCTGAATCACAGAGGACATTCAAAATGATCTAGGGTATTGAAAAATATTAAAACATTTGTTTGCTCATGTTTTTTTCATTGTTTTCAATCTCAATGTTTTTGAGTTTGATATTGTATATTATATATAAATAGGGTTACCTTTAATTTATAAATATATACTACTGAAGGTAAAAACTATTTTACTGATGGAGTAAAAACATGAGTTTAGTCTTTTACTTAGTGCCTAGAGATGTCCATTTTGTAACTCCACCCTCGCTTCATAGCTTTTGCTTGAAGGAGAATTGGGATGAACATTAATAGTCATCTATTTGTTGTCCTTTGGGGGAAAAAATGCTATTAGTACTAGTAGAAATAAAGAATTTCCATATGACCACAAAATTCAGTTTTTATTCAAGTATTTTCTTACTTACCATGTAATCCTAAAAAAAGAAAACAAAATCGTGATTCAGAATTTTGAAATTTTGAAATCTCATAAGCTGAGAAACATAAATATTTGTTATATGGTATTTTGATCATAAACACTGATTTGACCTAAACTCATTTAAGAAAAAACACTGACTTGAACTGACACGAGGATTGTTTTTTTCTTTATGACATTTAGTATGAATATACATGTTTGCTACAGAAATATTTGGCTATGAGGCCCTATCTCAGGTCCCACTTAATATGCTGCATATTATCTTCCTAAAACTGTAACAATTTGGAACTCCAAGACACAGTTGCCTTCAAGGATATCAGCTAAAGGACTCTGGACCTATAGATCAATATTGTATATAATTTGTTAAGGTTGCATCATATGACACCCTAAAAAATGCTCATTCATTTTGAGTGAGCCCCAATTTATTATTATTATTATAGGACCCCAATTTATTAGAGTTTCAGATATTACTTTCTAAGAGCTTTTAGAAATGCAAACACTTGAACAGGTGGCTATGAGGTAGGAGGTAGATGAGCCCCGGGCTGGGTGGCTGGTGTTTTGTCGAAAAGAGTGAAATGGAAGCTTTTTTCTCACCCAGACACTCCAAGGACAAAGCTAGTGGCAGAAGCTGAGCACCGCTAAAGTAAAGTGATAAGAGGACCGCTCCTGAGGTCACAGAGAACTTCCGCACGTGCCCAGGAAGGCTCCACGGGGGTCCAAAAGCGTGGGAGTGCCCCCTGGTAGTAAATGGAGAGAGCCCCACAGGCCTCTGAGCTGGGGTGTCTCTTAGCCAAGAATTGCATACACCTATTGGGGAGATCAGGCGTGGGGAAGAAAGAGGATAGTTCACCAAAGGTAACCAAAGACCTGGGTGAACCAACCTATACAAGGGATTTAAATCACCTCTTTGCTGCACTCCTCGTTTGGAAGGACACCCTCACTCTTTCTCTGGGTGTCTGTATTTCTTCCTAGCTTCAGTCTTAAGCCCACTGTTCCCTGTGTACTCTCTCACTTGTGTCTCTAATAATAAACTTTGTACCTTTTTGTACAACTTTTACCTTCTTAAAACACTCTTGCTTTCAAATGGGGTAATAACCCGAGGAACTTAGCTTCTAGACTCTAAGCCCTGGTGGTCTAGCAGCTGGGATTCTTGGTTTTCATCCTGGCTGAAAGTGACAGTCTCTCAGTCTTGTCCGACTCTTTGTGACCCCATGGACTGTGGCCCACCAGGCTCATTCGTCCATGGAATTTCCCCGGCAAGAACAATGGAGTGGGTTGTCATTCCCTTCTCCAGGGGATCTTCTGAACACAAGGACAGAACCGAGGTCTCCTGCATTGCAGGCAGACTTTTTACCAACAGAGCCACAAGTTATCCAGGCTACCCAGGTTAAATTCCTGTTCAGGGAACTAAGATCTCTCTTTAGGGCTTTCGCTGCTATGTCTCTGACATTGGTTGTATCAACTAACACGTGAGGAGTTCTCTAAACCTGGCATTTTGTGATTCTACGAAATACTAACAAGGTTATATATGTATATATATTTAACCCAGAAACATACACACATATGTATGTGTGTATGTATAAACAAGCATATTTTGATTATCTGTCAATTTGAATTAGCTTTATATACTTGTTTTCCAAAAATGATTTTACCTAATTTTTTGATTTGATAAGAAACTAATATGTATTACCCCGTTCCATTAACTTTTTTAAATGAAACTATGTTGAGCAGATCAGGAGATGGAATTGACCAATACATAGAGGTTAGCTTAGATATTTAAGCTGCATTTTTGATTCATGGTTTTAACTGACACAAGTTCACTTTATATATACATGAGGTTGTATTGCCAATGATGGCAGATTTTACTGAGGCAAGGGAGCTAAAATAACAAGTTCATAGATTAGTCTCAGAACACAAATGAAAACTACCAGAGAAATATGTTAGTTAAGTCACTACTGAGGAAAAACTTAAAAAAAAAAAGAAAAGACGATGACATGACATATAATGGTGGTTATCACTACGATGGAAAAATTTGTAGAGTCAGGCAGATTTTATGCTAAGAATGGTAATATAATTATAAAAAAAAAATGATGGCAGTTCTCTGTTTACACGCTGACCTCACCACTGAGACTATTAAGAAGAGAAAGTTCAAGTGAATGTTAGTGCATGGAATGATGGACAAACAGAAGAAAAGTAATAACACTGCCATTCTTAAATATTTAATATGAATTAAAAATTTACCAGAGGATATAAATTCTTTTGGATTAGGGAGTCTATGGCTTGAAAAGTATATGAATGCATATTCATAGAACCACCGAGAGCCACCAGTAAAACTCTTCTCAAATATCAACTAAAGGAATCATGCTTACAGCTGATGTACGCACCAATATATCTAGAGAAAACCATGACCCTTGAAACTGATTCCTGCTTGAGGTTACTTTTGGACATTTTCTGCAAGTCATGTGACGAAAGTATCCATAATTACTCTCTGGCTAGAAGGGTCAGGAAGGTCTCTTTAAAGATATTGGTCTAAGTTCTTGTAATTTGTTCATAAATTCACAATGTACCTTCTTATATACATATTCATGTACTTTATTGCTGTGTCTGTGTATGACTCCTCTAGACTCCTTAGGTCCACTCTGGCTCACAGTCACAATCAAGAAGACGACCTTAATGGCTCAGTTGTAAAGTGACTTGCGTAAACATTGACATATAAACATTGAGATTTCTGCTCCTTCATTGAAACAATTTAAGTGACAGCTAAATGTTCAGTTGTATCTGAACATATATTTCATTAAACATCTATGGACACATCTGGGGATAAAGGCTATAGAACGTAAGGAATCAGTGACTATGGATGAGAATGAACCAAAGAAAATTCAGAAATGAGGAAGTAAATTGAACAGAGACTTTGCCAGGGGCTGGGGTGGGGGAAATGGGGACATGTTGCTCAAAGTGTCTTAGTTATGTTTAGCATACATTCTGAAGGTAAAATGTACATCATAGCAACTGTAGTTAATAATACTGTGTTATATACTTGAAGTTTACGTAAAGAGTAGAGGAGTTCTCATAAAAAGCAAACTGAAAAATAACTATATGAGATGGTATATGTGCTAATTTCATTTAATTTCATTGTGGTAATCATTTTACCATATATATATGTATATACACACACACACACATATATAGTGAAAAGTGAAGGTGTTAGTCACTCAGTCATGTCCAACTCTTTGCAGCCCCATAGACTGTAACCCACCAGGCTACTCTGTTCAAGGGATTCTCCAGGAAAGAATACTGGAGTGGATTGCCCTGCCCTTCTCCAGGGGATCTTCCTGATCCAGAGATTGAATCTGAGTCTCCCACATTTCAGGCAGATTCTTTACCATCTGAGCCACCAGGGAAGCTCAAAGAAAGTCCTGTATATGTGTGTGTGTATAATATATATATATATATATATATAATCATTGCAATGTACACTTTAAGTGCATACAGTTTTGTTCTATTATACTTCAAAAAAATTCAAGGAAGAAAATTGGAGAGAGACTCTGACATCAGAAATGTGATTTTTTAAATACATTTTGTTGATGTTGCTTCTAGCTTTGTGGAAGTGTGGCACCTCTGGTATTCATAACCATGTTTACAAATGAGCAACTGTGGTCCTTAATTGCTTTGCAGTTTGCCATAAGCAGTGAAGGCTTTAGTAAACAGGGCACTGGGAAACGTGCTGTGGTGTAGTTTGCTTTTTATTACAACTTTCCTTTGATTAAATTCATTTTACTGTTGATACAGTTAATGGGACTAATGTTTTTGATAATTAGTGTAAATTGCTCACTTTTTAGAATTACATATCTTTAAAAAATCATAATAAATAAATAAAGGAATTACTTTGGGTAGCCAAGGTCCATTTAGTAAATTGCAGTAAAGTGATTTTATAGGATACTACAATAGTCTAATGTAAATTTAAAAAAGTTACCTTCTTTAATTTTCCCACATTGAAACAATGTATACTATATTTGCATACTTACCAATGTTATGAAGAAAAACAATTACTATAGGTTCCATGAGCTGCACTACTATACAAATTTATGTGCCAAAAATATTTCTCATACTGATGAGAAATTATTAAACTGGAAAGCTATAATCATATCATATATGGCTAAGGAAAATAAACTGTTATTAAGTATAATATGAATCTTCCTGAATTTAATTTTTTTTAACAAAGAAATAACTTTAGATTTGCAGAAAGATTCCCTTGTAGTTCAGTCAGTAAAGAATCTGCCTTCAGTACAGGAGACCCAGGTTTGATACCTGGGTTGGGAAGATCCCCTGGAGAAGAAAATGGCAACTCATTTCAGTATCCCTGCCTGGAACATCTCATGGACACAGGAGCCTGGTGGGCTGCAGTCCACGGGGTTGCAAAGAGTTGGGCACAACTGAGCGACTAACACTTATTTACTTACTTACAAATAGTATAGAGAATTTCTATACAGCTGGTAACCATTTCCCACTACTCTTAGCATTTAACATTAGTATGGTTTATTTGACATGATGAATGAAAAATTATAAATACAGGGTTATTCACAGTCCATAACTTATTTGCATTTCCTTCATTTTTACCTAATGTCATTTTTGGTCTTAAGATTCCATCCAGGATACCATACCACATCATATTTAGTCATCATCAGACTCCTCTTGTAAAAGTTCCTGAGTTTATTTTTTAATTTCCTGGCTGTTAAAGAAATTATTTATATTCACAAACAGTTGTTCTAAATATGAGTACCCTATTGATTTCTAAATTTTTATGATGATGTGCGATAAGAATAATTTAAATCTAAAAGTGTGCATACACATGCATGCATATTTATTTCTGGCTTTGTAAATCCTTTGAAGACAATGTGTATTAAATACTCATATTCGGTTTGGGCACACTTTGGTATCTTTAGTCTTTTCAGTGGAACATCTGGAGAATACATGTGGAGAATATTTTTTGATAATTACTCTAGCATTGCTACTTCAGATTTCATTAAGTGTATTTTCTGGACAATTATCAGAAATATTCACTATAAGTCACATTTTGGAAATTGGTACTTAATACAAAAAACCCTTAGCTTTACATTACTCCCTCCACCTCCAGAATATTGATACAAAGACCTTTATTATAGCTTGCTGTCTATAAGTTAGAGTTCAATTCAGAATTTTAATTGGATGGTAGAGCATTTAAGATAGAATTTCAGTGAAGATATTCAACAAACACCATTAATTAAATTGAAAAACCAAGGAAGATTTCAGATTAAAAAGATCTGAGAAAGGATCAAATAAGAGAGCTTAGGGAAAACCTAGACTAATTATACTATATATTTGTAGAGAAAAAGGGAAGATATTTAACAGCTATGGTGAGAAAGAGTAGATCATACAAAAAGCAAACATTAGATTAACATCAGATTTTTCAATGTCAGTACTGGATTCAGGAAAGCCTTAAGATGACATTTATAAAATGTTGAAAAAAAAGCATAGAACACCAGTTCAAGATCCAGATGAACTCTTATTTAAATATTCAGTTAAGCTCAGTTCAGTCCCTCAGTTGTGTCCAATTCTGCCATCCCATGGACTATAGTACGCTAGTCGTCCCTGTCCATCACCAACTCCAGGACTTTACCCAAACTCATGTCCTTTGAGTCGGTGGTGCCATCCAACCATCTCATTCTCTGTTGTCCCCTTCTTCTTCCACCTTCAATCTTAAGAGATGATAAAAATATACTTAGGGAATATTTGCAAAAATATATAATGCCTCAGAGGGTTATTACACAAATATCTTCAATAAAAAGTGTTTGGAAAATGACAAAAACAGACACACTCAAGAGATGCTGCTAGATTTACTTTGGAAAAACACAATCAAGTATATTTATCATAATCTTTCAATCAATAAGCAAATATTGCTAAAATATATTTATATTTGTCCTCAAATCTATGGATGCCTATGTGCACATATATAAATATAAACAAAACATACATATATATATAAAAGAAAAAGAAAAAATAAATATATTCATATGAAGCCTGAAGTGAAAATCTACATAATATACATAAAATTGACAAGATGGGCTGGTATCGTAGAAGAGAAAACACCAACAGAGGGAAGAGTATGCTAAAGATCTTGATAGTATCACAGGTTGAGGGAGGTTTGGGTATAATTTTAGAGGAATAGGAAGAAATTTTTTTAAACTTTTTTTTAATTGAAGGATAATTGCTTCACAACATTGTGCTGACTTTTGCAATACAACAATAAGAAACAGATTCAAGCAGACGTATGTCCCTTCCCCCTTGAACCTCTCTCCCACCGCCCCTTCGTCCCACCTTTCTAGGTTGTCACAGAGCACTAAGTGAGTCCCTGTATTATACAGCAAGGTCCCATTAGCTACCTATTTTACATATGGTAATGTGCATATTTCAGTGCTGTTCTCTCAAGTTGTCCCACCCTCTCCTTCCATCACTGGGTCCATAAATCTCTTCTCTACGCCTGTGTCTCTATTCCTGCCTTGCGAATGGATTCATCAGCAATATTTTTCTAGATTCCACATATGTGCCTTAATGAGTGATATTTATTTTTCTTTTTCTGACTTACTTCACTCTGTACAACAGACTATGTATTCACTCACCTCACCTGAACTGACTTAAGTTTGTTCTTTGTAATGGCTGAGTCCGTTCTGAAACCTCTGTACCACAACTTCTTTATGCATTCATCTGTCAGTGGACATCTAGGTTGCTTCCATGTTCTAGCTATTGTAAACAATGCTGCTATGAACAATTGAGGTACATGTGTTGTTTTCAGTTATAGTTTTTCTCAGGTTATATACCCAGTAGTGGGATATGGTAGTTTTATTCTTAGTTTTTTTAAGGAATCTCCATATGATTCTCTATAGTGGCTGTATCAATTTATTTTCCTACAAACAGTGCAAGAAGCTTCCCTTGTAACCACATCATCTAACATTATTCATTTGTAGATATGTTGATGTTGGGCATTCTGACTGGTGTGAGATGCCACTTCATTATAGTTTTGATTTGCATTTCTCTGATAATAAGCAATGTGGAGCATCTTTTCATGTGTTTGTTGGCCATCCGTAGGAGCTTTCCTGATAGCTCAGTTAGCAAAGAATCCACCTGCAATGCCAGAGACCCCAGTTTGATTCCTGGATCAGGAAGACCCACTGGAGAAGGGATAGGCTACCCACTTCTGTATTACTGAGCTTCCCTTTTGGCTCAGTTGCTACTGCAATGTGGGAGACCTGGGTTTGATCCCTGGGTTGGGACAATCCCCTGGAGAAGGGAAAGGCCACCAAGTCTAGTATTCTGGCCTAGAGAATTCCATAGACTGTATAGTTAATGGGGTCACAAAGAGTTGGACATGGCAATGGCACCCCACTCCAGTACTCTTGCCTGGAAAATCCCATTGATGGAGGAGCCTGGTAGGCTGCAGTCCATGGGGTCATGAAGAGTCTGACACGACTGAGCAACTTCACTTTCACTTTTCACTTTCATGCATTGGAGAAGGAAATGGCAACTCACTCCAGTGTTCTTGCCTAGAGAATCCCAGGGACAGCGGAGCCAGTGGGCTGCTGTCTGTGGGGTCGCAGAGTCGGACACGACTGAAGCTACTTAGCAGCAGCAGCAAGCAACTTTCACTTTCACTTTTCAACAATTGCTTTGGCTATTTGGGGTCTTTTGTGTTTCCATACAAATTGTGAAATCTTTGATTCTAGTTCTTTGAAAACGCCTCTGGTGATTTACTAGGGATTGCATTGTCTGTAGATTTCTTTGGGTAGAATAGTAATTTCCACAATATTGATCCTTCCAATCTAAGAACATGATCCTTATCTCCATCTGTTTGTGTCTTTGATTCTGATTTCTTTTATCAGTGTCTTACAGTTTTCTGTATACTGGTGTTTAGTCTCCTTAGGTAGTTTATTCCTAAGTATTTTATTCTTTTTGATGTAATCGTGAATGGGATTGTTTCCTTAATTTCTCTTTTGGAATATTCATAGTTAGTGTGTAGAAAAGCAAGGGAATTTTGTTTGTTATATTTGTATCTGGCAACTTTACTAAATTCGTTGATTAACCCTAGTAATTATCTAGTGGCATCTTCAGGATTTTCTATGCATAGTATCATGTCATCTGCAAACAGTGAGAGTTGACTTCTTTTCCAAACTGGATTCCTTATTTTATTTTTGTTCTTCTCTTATTGCTGTGGCTAGGAATTTCAGAGCTATATTGAAGGACAGCAGTGAAAGTGGGCACTCTTGTCTTGTTCCTGATCTTAGAGGAAATACTTTTAACTGTTTAAAATAATGTTTGCTGTGTGGTTGTCATATATGCTCTCTATTATGTTGATGTAGGTTCCTTGCATTCCCATTTTCTGGAGAATTTTTATCATAAATGAGTGTTTCATTTTGTCGAATGCTTTCTCAGGATTTACTGAGATGATGATATGGTTTTATCTTTCAATTTGTTAATATGGTCTATCACCTTGATTGATTTGCGTATATTGAAAACTCCTTGCATCCCCGAGATGAGCTCCACTTGATCATGGTGTATGAACCTTTTAATGTGTTGCTGGATTCGGTTTGCTACTATTCTGTTGAAGATTCTTTGATCTATGTTCATCAGTGATATTGGTCTGTGATTTTATTTTTTGTGATATCTTTGTCTGGCTTTGTAATCAGGGTGATGGTGGCCCCACAAAATGAGCTTGGGAGTGTTCCCCCTTTATTTTTAAAATGATAAAACTAAATTCCATATATATGAGGAAGATATTTAAATAAAAACTAGTCTATAAATATATATATATATATA
>SJYQ01007126.1:135298-153965 GCA_006410935.1 Redunca redunca
CTGATTCTTATTGATGAATGACAGAAACCATCACAATAGTGCAAAGTGATTATCCTCCAATTAAAAAAAATAGAGAACTTAAGCAGTCTTAAAAAAAAAGACAAATGTGTAGTAATTGCACTGCCTGCAGTTCAGATTTCAATTAATCTACATTATTCAAAGAATGTGATTGACCTAGAATAGGCAGAGAGATCAATGGGACAGAATATAGGTTTAGGTCTGTCTAAATTTAAAATGATAATTAAATAAAGTGAAAGATTAGTTGTCTCAGTGTCATTTCAAGAACTCATTAGGTGGTGTTGCTAGTGACTATGCTATCAAGCACTATAGATACAGTACATTTCATTATCACAGAAAGTTCTTTTGAACTGTGCTGTTCCTATTAGACTTAGTCATGTATGGTCAATTTGATTTTTGATAAAGACATTAGGTCAACTCAAGAGAATTGGATATTTTTAATGATTATTATTGTTAGAACAACTGGATAACTCCATTAGCCAAAATAAATAAAACCTCAAAACTCAATACCTATTTCATTCTGTACACACACATCTGCATTGTAGGTCTGCACTTAAAACTCAGAGCCATAAAACTCTAAGAAAAAACAGGAGACAAGAAATTAGTATTTTGGGGGTTAAGAAATGACATACATGGGCAGAAAAATCACTAAGAAGAAAAACATTTTCATGAAGGAAGGTCTATAAAGTTAAAATTTCAGAGAGTGAGATGTATGGAGAGAGTAGCATGGAAACTTATATTATCATATGTAAAACAGATAGCCGATGAGAAATTGCTGTATAACTCAGGGAAATCAAACAGGGGCTCTGTGACAGTCTCGAAGGGTGGGATGGGGAGGGAGGTGGGAGGGAGGTTTGAGAGGGAGGGGACATGGTGTACCTATGGTTGATTCTTATTGATATTTGACAGAAAATAACAAAATTCTGTAAAACAATTATCCTTCAATTAAAAAGTAAAATGGTGAAAAAAAATTAAGAAAATAAATGCAAGCCACAACATGGGAAAATTATTTGAAATAAATGGATCTATCAGCAGTCTTGTTTTCAGAATATATATGGAAATAAAAACATTCAAACCAACTAAAAAACTCAACAATCATGTGAGAAACAATAAAAATTGTCAAAAGACTTAGAGAGACACTTAAAATCACCAGTAAGCACTCAGAAAAAATTGTCACCACTGCTGCAAATTAAAAGCACTATGCACCACACAGAATAGAATGACTACAGTAAAAAAGACATAAAACCACATGAGGGCAAGATATGAAGCAACTGAAGACCGTGTACATTACTGGTGGTGATGCACTCATCTCACCTGCTAGCAAAGTAATGTTCAAAATTCTCCAAGCTAGGCTTCAGTACATGAACCGAGAAGTTCCAGTTGTTCAAGCTGGATTTAGAAAAGGCAGTGGGAACAGAGATCAAATTGCCAAAATCGGTTGGATCATAGAATAAAAAAAAAAAAGAGAGAACTCCAGAAAAACATGTGCTTTGTTGAATACGCTAAAGTCTCTGACTGTGTGGATCAAAATAAACCGTGGAAGATTCTTCAAGAGATGGGAATACCAGACCTCCTTATTGGCCTTCTAAGAAATTTGTATACAGGTTAAGAAGCAACAGTTAGAAACAGACATGGAACAACTGACTGGTTTCAGATTGGGAAAGGAGTACATCAAGGCTATATAGTGTCACCTTGCTTATTTAACTTACATTCAGTGTACATCATGCGAAATGCCAGTCAGTGAAGCACTGGCTGGAATATCAATAACCTCAGATATGCAGATGACACTACCCTTATGGCAGAAAGTGAAGAAGAACTAAAGAGCCTCCTGATGAAAGTGAAAGAGGAGTGTGAAAAAGTTGGCTTAAAACTCAACATTCAGAAAACTAAGATCATGGCATCTGGTCCCATCACTTCATGGCAAATAGATGGGGAAACAATGGAAACAGTGAGAGACTATATTCTTGGGCTCCAAATCACTGAAGATGATGACTGTAGTCATGAAATTAAAAGACTCTCGCTCCTTGGAAGAAAAGCTATGACCAGACTAGGTAGCATATTAAAAGACAGAAACATTACTTTGCTGACAAAGGTCCATCTATTCATTCAAATCTATGGTTTTTCCAGTGGTCATGTATGGATGTGAGAGTTGGACTATAAAGCCAGCTGAGCACTGAAGAATTGATGCTTTTGAATTGTGGTGTTGGAGAAGACTCTTGGATAGCGAGGAGACCAAAACAGTCAATCCTAAAGAAAATCAGTCCTGAATATTCATTGGAAGGACTGATGCTGAAGCTGAAACTCCAATGCTTTGGCCACCTGATGCGAAGAACTGACTCCTTGGAAAAGTCCCTGATTTGGGGAAAGATTGAAGACAGGAGAAGGGGACGACAGAGGATGAGATGGCTGGATGGCATCACCGACTTGATGGACATGAGTTTGAAAGAACTCCAGAATTTGGTGATGGACAGGGAGGCCTGGCGTGCTGTGGTTCATGGGGTCGCAAAGAGTTGGACATGACTGAGCGTCTGAACTGAACTGACTGGTGGTGAAGTCAAGTGGTTAAATCACTTTGAGAATTATTTGGCAGCTTCTCACAAATTTAAATATACATCAACCTCGTTATGCACCAACTTCGTTCCACAAGAAATGAAAATGTATGTCAATAAAAAGATGTATAATATTGTTTAAAACCTGTCTTATTCATAATAGCCCAAACTTTTAAAACCATCCATATGGCCATCAGCAAGAGAATGGATAACCAAACAGTGATACATCCAAAAAATGAAATATTACATATTCATTTTTCTCATCTGTTCAGAAGGATTATACTCTATACACATATTCTCACAATTATGCTCCCTCATTCTTTGTAATAGTTGTGAAAGTGAAAGTGTTAGTTGCTCAGTTGGGTCTGACTCTTTTCAATCTCAATGACTATAGCCTGCAAGGCTTCTCAGTCCTTGAAATTCTCCAGGCAAAAATACTGGAGTGGGTTGCCATTTCCTACACGAGAGAATCCTCCAAACCCGGGGATCAAACCTGGGTCTCCTGCATTGCAGATGGTTTCTTTCCCATCTGAGCCACTAGAGAAGATCTTGTAACAGTTATTGAAACTTATTCTTTACATATCAGGCCTGCTAACTAATTTTGTTGAATTTTTTACTTAAAGTATGTCAGAATGCAAAGAGTTTTTGAAAACGATGTTTTCATTTAAATATTCTCTGCTAACAGTTTCTATAAGTTTTTCTGTCACAGTTAGATTGAAACATTTTGTGGTCAGTCACACTACCCAACTGCTCCCCACTTGCAGCTTATAGGAGTAAGCAACTTGGAGAGATTTCCCATGAAAACGCATTGCTGTCCCACCTCCTTCCCTTGAATTTCTCAGTATCCCATAATACAATGTCTGCACGCACAGCCTATAAAATATTCACCCGACTATCCTGGGTGGATTCTGACCTCATTGTATGCCACTATCCATTGCTATTCTATAGACAAGACAGTCAGCACACAACTATATGACCTTAGGAAAGAAACTCAGAAGAACATGGATGAATCTGCAAAGGCTGGTAACTTTTGGAGTGAGACACATGTGCAGGTATGAGGTATCAGAAGGGGAAAAGCAAAGAGTAAGAAAGCAAACTTTTAAAATATAATTGTCTGGAAAAGTTGTGGGGAAGTTTTTTTTTTTTAAATTAACTTTATTGGCATATAATTGATTTACAGTATTATGTTAGTTTTGCTCTGTAGCAAGGATAGCAAAGTGAATCATATATGTGTGTTATATGCACTCTTTTTTAGATTGAGGATGTGTATATATTCCACCAGGAGAGTTTCTCTGTATGCATGCATGCTCAGTCATGTCCAAATCTTTGCAAGACCAGAGACTATACTATAGCCCACCAGGCTCCTCTGTCCATGGAATTCTCCAGGCAAGAATACGGGAATAAGTTGCCATTACCTCTTGCAGGTAGTCTTCCTGACCTAGGGATCGAACCATGTCTCTTGCATCTCCTACATTGGCAGGCAGATTCTTTACCTCTGAGCCACCGGGTAAGCCCATGAAAAGAGCAGGCTAAAGGAACCTTTCTTCTTTAGCTCTATCCTTAGCAAAACAGATGTAGAGATAGCTGGAATTCAACTTGTAGCCTGGAGCTAAAACCCAGGTACTCCACAACTGAAGGCAAAGCAACATAGTTGAATCTAGTCTAACTCAGGCAAGTCACAACCTGTAGATCATGCACTGGTGATTTATTTCAAACCACTGAAGTTAGCTGTGGTTTATGTGGCATTGATGTGACAATAGCTGACTGCTACATCCTCAAAGACATTGTCTACTCAAAATATTCCATATTTCTCCTGTTCTCTTCATTTTTTCTGATGATGAAATACTGCAGTGCATGTAAAAAAAATCCATTTGAACCAGTTTTTTACCTTAACTTCAGATATGACCTTTCAGGGCTGCTACAGACCTAGGATCTTCGTGAAACACCCTTCTCTTTTCCTATTGTGCTAGTCATTCTTTTTTTGTCTTCGAATTACTCTTGTAACTTATTATAGAACACTGACATCGAGTTCACGATATTTAGCTTTCCTGTATTTCTATCTTCATCTTTGGACAAATTAAGTATTTGTGCTAATGATCTAATCTGAGACTGCCTTCTCATTTCTGTGAATTCTGTTCATCTGTTAATCCAAGTTAGAGATATCTTCATGGATGTTATTGTCAGTGAAACTATGCCACGTTTTAAGTCTCAGACCCTAAAATTGACATGTCAGTTCATTCTTTCTCCATTTCTAAGTCTATATGTCATGACAATCTGCTTATTCAAATAGTATCCATATACTGTTTTTGCAAAGTGTTAAATGAGATTAAACTTAGTACGGGTAGGTACTCATTACTCTCTTCTTGTTTATTTCTAATCCACTCCCCTAACTTGTACCTGAAAATTGAATCATGTGCTTTGAGTCTTTGTGCTCAGCAAATGACAATATTCTCTAAGGTGCCATACCCTAAACACATAAGATATTAACTTTGCTACAGTAACTTTGCATCACTCCCTAAAAATAACTATATTTCAAAATTGCTTCACAATGCCTCACATAAAATAGATGCTCAATAAATATTTATTGAAAGATTGTTGACATAGCCAAGGAATAACTCCAAAGGAAGAATTTTTGATATTGTGACTAAACATTAAATCTTTTAAATTATTTAAAAGGGAAAATAATACCCACTTTCATAAATTCTACATATAACTCTGACTTACAAATGTTGCTTTGGAAATAAAATATCTCTTCTAGTGTTTGATGGTCATAGAAATAAAGTTTTACTTGCAGTACTCCATTTTAGACAGAATTTAGAGTACGAGGGAGAATTACAGGTCTAGAAGAACCGGTTATAACCATACAAGCTTATTAAGAGGGGCACAATGACCTGTTCACTGACTCTGTTGTTCCCATCAGTGACCTTTGAGTAAATTAAAAATAGCAGAATATTTTTTCTATATTTCTGAACTGTCCTTTTTATCACTAAGTCATGGAAATACTACCAAAAAAAAAAAAAAAAAAAAAACCACAGTGTATATTAAGAGGATTCTTGGATGACAAGGAGAATCATTTATTTCCAGTGAATAAGCCAATCACAAGATCAAAATAATCTTTTTCCCTTTGGACTCAGTACCAGTTTTGTTGGCAGTACGACACTGACAGAGAAGAGAAGTGAAGTCTTTCTACTACACTTGCTGAATTAAGCTGGATGGGAGAAACGGAAAGGCAGAGAAATTATAATCAAATGCTCTATGAAAAATATTCAATATGACCGTGACAGATTCAGTTAAGTGAAACGAATAAGATAATTAATTATCATTTTTAATAACTTCCCTTCAATTACTCTTTTGAGAATAGACACAATGGATAAACTCTTCTGAAATAAATTAGCAGTAAGGTCACCTGGCAAATGGAAACACACATTTGAACAATCATTGTGCTATATCTTAAGACCACGGACTTTGTATTGTGAGTTTCTTGTGAGAACCTGAGTAAGTAGAAGATTT
Organism: Redunca redunca; assembly: GCA_006410935.1. NCBI lineage: Eukaryota > Metazoa > Chordata > Mammalia > Artiodactyla > Bovidae > Redunca > Redunca redunca. Next base: position 141,376 of record SJYQ01007126.1, read on the forward strand.
TTGTCACTTACATATTTTGGTATTTTACAATTTTATTTCAGTCAGCAATTTTATCATTGTAGGTTTATGTGTTTAAGCTCTATATTTCATCTTTGCTCATTTTAAAAATAGCACATCTATGCATAAAATCTGCATTATTCTCATATATACATAGCTATGAAAGAGCACATTATGCAGCGGAAACATAATTGCCCCTTTAGAATTTTGATGAAAATTCAGAAGGAACTTATCTGTGTTGAAATGTTATAGAATATATACACCCTTTCTTGACTGCGTGCTCATTACCTCCCCCAGCATTTATCCGGCCTCTCCCATGAATTTCTACCCTTACATATTATATACATCCTTGTGTTACATATTCACAAACTTTAGGCTTCCACCTGAAAGACTACAGAATCCTTTTTCCTAGTCTATGCTGTGCTTAACACAGAGCTGGACAACTTGTCCATCTTCAGAAAGGACTTACTGATAATATTCTTATGCAGAGAACCACAAGATATTTGAAAGTTTAGTGCTGGAAATGTATCTTTACTAAATAATGTCATAGCCAATTCAAGCTGCCAATGTCAAAGCACTATCACTATGACCTTATTTAGTCAATTCAGTTAAAATATCCAGGACAAAACACAAACACACCAGATTCTGCTGATCGGTTCCTTTTCAATTTTCTTCTTGAAACCATGGCATCCTGTAGACATAAATTATTTGCGTTTCTCTTGTGCATTCCTATTATACCTTTGGCTCAGCATTACATGAATATATGCATTCTTGTGTTCAAATCAGATTTATAACTGGGAAATTTGCAGAAAATTATACCTTCACTTCTTCAGCATTAAAAAAGTGTGAAAGAAAGAGCTATAAATTGCCATTTGAAGTAGTAAAAAAAAAAAAGATTACTTGGTTTTGACTATATACCAACCTGTGACAATAACAATATCACTGTCTGTAAGAAAGATTCCTAATGGCAAGGTACAATTTCTCATTTCAAATTCTACATCTGAGGAAATCTAAAAACTATTAACTTGAGAAAATTTTTCACTTAAGCTAAATAGGAAAAACAATAAGTCTATTACCATTTGTGTTAGACTTATAAATTCAAATTTCTTTTGCTGGTTTTGGCTGAATGTGAAGGTATAGAACATACAACCTCAGTAGGAAAAGCTGTACTTACAGTTTCACAGATCTTTCACTTTGTGAAACTTTGTGAATGAAATAAACATGGTCATTATAAAACAGTTTGAAAATGCATAAAATTTGGAAGGAAAATACAAAAAATCACATTTCTATTGTTTTTTTTTTTCACTTAATTTATAATAATTTGTATAATACTCAAGTTCTTCTAGGTGTCAAATGAATAAATAATATCCTATTATATCCATGCAGCGAATCTCATTAAAATTTTCTCTTATTTTTGTACATTTTGGTTACTTACAAACTGTGATATCAAAAACACTGATATAATAAAAAATAATTAGATATTTAGAGATATAATTGTGCCTTTAACTTGTGAAATACATCTTATCTATTTTTCTAAGTCAATATTCTGCATTTATCCAGAGAATTACAAAGTGTTACAGATTATAGTTTCCTTTTTTTCTCCTCTCACTCTTAAGACAAACACTGTAAACTGTTTTAGCTAATTCTTTGCTGATGTTGTTTAACCACCATATCTCAGCTTAATGTAATTGCTTTTCTCCTTAACTTTTCAGTTTGAGGCATTAACAAGTGACTTTACACACTGGAGGATGACGACTTAGTTTACATTTCTCTCTCCATCTCTACCACACACATGTACCCGTGTTGCCTGACTCATCTTCCCTATATGTGTACAGCATGTTAGTAATTTCTTGATTAAGGACATACACTTTTATAGAGCTACATTTGTATGTAACCTACTTTTTACCCCTAGCAGCATGTAAAACTTTTGTCCAGACTCAGTTTTCTAAAATTTCAAAATAATGTGCCTTGGTGGTCATATACTTTTTCTAGTTTGTAGAGTAATGTGTGGCCTTTGTAAACACACATGCACCAGCTCTGGAAAATGTTCTTGTTTTGATTGGTAATTCCTTTCTTTCCTTTTACTCAGTTCTCTCTCTTTCTGGAACTCTTTATTGGCTACATTTCCCTCCCCCGCCCTTTTCTCTTCCCTTCTTTCTTTTGCTCTTCTGTTCTATCTTGAACTCTGTCTTCTGGGAGATTTTCTCAACTCTATTTCCTGAAACATTTTATTAAATTTTATTTTTTAATTTTCAACAGACTTACTCCTGTTCTCCTTTTCAAAAAAGTTATTTCCTTCTTATTTTAAGATAGCATAACTGCTATTACCTCTCTCTGAGATATACAATTTCTTTACCCCAAATATGTCTATTTACTTTCATTGTCTTCTGTCGTAATTCATTTTGGCTTCTGTGTTTAGTGTAGAGGATTCTGTGGCCTGTGGCTTAGATTTCTTCTTGAGGGTTGCCTGAGGGTGATTGGATGCCCTTGTATCTTTTCTACAAGAAAAAATAAAAAGTATGACTTGTTTACTCCGAAGTGCAAGAAGTGAGGCAGCTGGGAGAAGCATACTGGTGGTTTCCTCTTTCATCAAGTTCATCTTTTCTTCATTCTTAATTCTACCTGACACATTTAAATAACTTCTGTTTAGTGGCTTTTTCTTTTATTTAGAGAGAAAATGTTCTGCTTTTTCTTGGAGAGTGAGCTGTTACATGATGAGAGAGGATTGTTGGATTACTTAGAGTTGAGGTGGGGTTATGGAGAGGGAATAGACCTAGCAGCTTCTTAAATACTTTCCAACCAGTTAGTTCTCCTTATTGTAAAGTCTTTCCTTTCTATTCATCTGGATGCACCCATTATTGAGAACTTGGGAAACTTGGTAGCAAAAGTGATATCAGAGCTCAGCCTTTCACATAATCAGCTTTAACTGAGTATTCTCCAGTCTCCTAAATCTTTCATCTGTGAACTTCCACAGTGTTGCTCTTTATTTTACTTTACCTCTCTCCTTTTCCTTGAGGCATTTTTACTTATAAAAAAACTCTTTCTATTTTCTCTAAGCAAAATTAATGCCCATGTCCTCTATCTCTACCAGGAAGTCAAATTTCAAAACTAAAAATACTTGTGCCAATGTATTTCCAGAAATGGTGTATTAATTTACATCCTTACTAATGGTACATAAGAGCTGTTGTTACTTATTTCTGAATATCTTTGCCAGCTAATGCAAATTTTTCTCAATAATGCCAGTTTGATAGTCACAGAAATGGCATAATTTAAAACAAGAACAATAAACAAATGAAAGAATGAGGGTGACTGAAGACCAGACATATTTGGTAACTCTGAGTAAGTCACAGATGATCCACAGACATTGATATGACTATAGCTGATTAGACTTCTGCTTCATTGCACGCTTTCGTGAAGAAGGAATCCATGGACAGAATAAGAGAGTCTTGCAAAGTGAATGGGGAAAATTATATCATAATTAAACTGTATTGTAGTATTAGTAATAGCTACAATAGTCACCAGAATCATACTGTATATATTTATATACATTTTGGCTCTATACCTGAAATGCTTCAGTTCAGTTCAGTTCAGTTCAGTCTCTCAGTCGTGTCGACTCTTTGTGACCCCATGAATTGCAGCATGCCAGGCCTCCCTGTACCACCACCAACACCCGGAGTTCACTCAGACTCACGTCCATCGAGTCAGTGATGTCATCCAGCCATCTCATCCTCTGTTGTCCCCTTCTCCTCCTGCCCCCAATCACTTCCAGGATCAGGGTCTTTTCCAATGAGTCAACCCTTTGCATGAGGTGGCCAAAGTACTGGAGCTTTAGCATCATTCCTTCCTAAGAAATCCCAGGGCTGATCTCCTTTAGAATGGACTGGTTGGATCTCCTTGCAGTCCAAGGGACTCTCAAGAGTCTTCTCCAACACCACAGTTCCAAAGCATCAATTCTTCGGTGCTTAGCTTTGTTCACTGTCCAACTCTTACATCCATACATGACCACTAGAAATGCTTAGTATGATACAATTACAGAATGTGCATCACTCTGACTGTAGTTAAAAAACAAACAAACTGTATTTCATATCTAGTGGCTAAGATGGTAAAGAATTTGCCACAACACAGAAAACCTGTATTTGATCCCTGGGTAGGGAAGATTCCCTGGAGAAGGGAATGGCAATCCACTTCAGTATTCTTGCCTGGAGAATTCCATGGACAGAGAAGCCTGATGGGTTATAGTACCTGGAGTTTCAAAATGCTGGGCATGATTGGGCAATTAACACTTTCACTTTTTTCATTTTCAAGAGTGTAAATCTTAAAACTTTTCATCACAAGGAAAAAAAATCTATAATTCTATGAGATGATAGATATTAACTAAATTTATTATGGTAGCTATTAAACAATATATGCATATAATAAACCAACATGCTGTACATCTTAAACAAATACGTAAGTCAATAAAAAGGGAAAAGTAGGCTTCTGGTACAGGATGGCCAAGTAGAAGGATATGTGCTCATTTCCTCCTGCAAGAGCAACAAAAATTGCAACTAGCTGCTGAACAGCCATCAACAGGAGGATGCTGGAACTCATCAAAAAAAAGATACCCCAAAGACAAAGAAGCCTCAGTGATACAGTAGGAGGGGCAAAATGACAATAAAATCAAATTCCATACCCACTGGGTGGGTGACGCAAAATAATTCCAAAGAAGGTCTCCCCCCATTGTGAGGTTCTGAACCCCACGTCAGGGTTGCCAGCCTTGGGATCTGGTAAAGGGAGTAGGAACCCCAAGGAATTTGTCTCTGAAGGCCAGTGGGATTTTCTTAAAATACTTCCACAGGACTGAGGGAAACAGAGGCTCCAATCTTGGAGGGCAGAAACAAAACCTTGCACGTACCAAGACTAAGAGGAAAGGAGCAGTGACCCTTTCCTGCTGAACCAAAACTATTTGCTAGTGTTGGAGGGTCTCCTGTGCAGGCGTGGATCAACAGAGGCTCACCACAGGGACATGGACACCGACAGGATCAGGCCGGGAAGGCCCCCCTTGGTGTCAACCCTCTTGGGGTTCACCCTTAACCCTATCATGGAGACCCTAGACCCCAGGGCTGGGACGTCTCAGGCCAAACAATACCAAGAAGGGAGTGCAGACCCATCCATCGGCAGACAACTGGATTAAAGCTTTATTGAGCAAGGCCCAATAAAGACAGGACACTGAAAGATGAACTCCCCAGGTTGGTAGGTGCCCAATATGCTATTGCAGATCAGTGGAGAAAGAATGAAGGGATGGAGCCAAAGCAAAAACACCCAGTTTTGGATGTGACTGGTGATGGAAGTAAAGTCCAATGTTGTAAAGAGCAATATTGCATAGGAACCTGGAATGTTAGGTCCATGAATCAAGGCAAATTGGAAGTGGTCAAACAAGAAATGACAAGACTGAACATTGACATTCTAGGAATCAGCAAACTAAGATGGACTAGAATGGATGAATTTAACTCAGTTTGTTTCAGTTCAGTCACTCAGTCGTATCCGACTCTTTGTGACCCAATGAATTGCAGCACTCTAGGCCTCCCTGTCCATCACCAAATCCCGGAGTTCACTCAAACTCACATCCATCGAGTTAGTGATGCCATCCAGCCAACTCGTTCCCTTCTCCTCCTGCCCTCAATCCATCCCAGCATCAGAGTCTTTCCCAATGAGTCAACTCTTCGCATGAGGTGGCCAAAGTACTGGAGTTTCAGCTTTAGCATCATTCCTTCCAAAGAACACCCAGGGCTGATCTCCTTTAGAATGGACTGATTGGATCTCCTTGCAGGCCAAGGGACCCTAAAGAGTCTTCTCCAACACCACAGTTCAAAAGCATCAATTATTTGGCGCTCAGCTTTCTTCACAGTCCAACTCTCACATTCATACATGACTACTGGAAAAACCAGATGACCATTATGTCTACTACTGTGGGCAAGAATCCTTAGAAGAAATGGAGCAGCCATCATAGTCAACAAAAGAGTACGAAATGCAGTACTTGGATGCAATCTCAAAAATAACAGAATGATCCCTATTCATTTTCAAGGCAAGCCATTCAATATCATGGTAATCCAAGTCTATGCCCCAACCAGTAATGCTGAAGAAGCTGAGTTTGAATGTTTCTATGAAGACCTACGAGACCTTTTAGAACTAACACCCAAAAAAGATGTCCTTTTCATTATAGGGGACTGGAATGCAAAAGTAGGAAGTCAAGAAACACCTGGAATAACAGGCAAATTTGACCTTGGAATGCAGAATGAAGCAGGGCAAAGACTAATAGAGTTTTGCCAAGAAAATGCACTGGTCATAGCAAACACCCTCTTCCAACAACACAAGAGAAGATTCTACACATGGACATCACCAGAGGGTTGACACTGAAATCAGACTGATTATATTCTTTGCAGCCAAAGATAGAGAAGCTCTACACAGTCAGCGAAAACAAGACTGGGAACTGACTGTGCCTCAGATCATGAACACTTTTTTGCCAAATTCAGACTTAAATTGAAGAAAGTAGGGAAAACCACTAGGCCATTCAGGTAGGACCTAAATCAAATCCCTTATGATTATACAGTGGAAGTGAGAAATAGATTTAAGGGACCAGATCTGATAGATACAGTGCCTGAAGAACTATGGACGGAGGTTCATGACATTGTACAGGAGACAGGGATCAAGACCATCCCCATGGAAAAGAAATGCAAAAAAGCAAAATGGCTGTCTGGGGAGGCCTTACAAATAGCTGTGAAAAGAAAAGAAGTGAAAAGCAAAGGAGAAAAGGAAAGATATAAACATCTGAGTGCAGAGTTCCAAAGAATAGCAAGAAGAGATAAGAAAGCCTTCCTCAGTGATCAATGCAAAGAAATAGAGGAAAACAACAGAATGGGAAAGACTAGAGATCCCTTCAAGAAATTTAGAGATACCAAAGGAACATTTTATGCAAAGATGGGCTCGATAAAGGACAGAAATGGTACAGACCTAACAGAAGCAGAAGATATTAAGAAGAGGTGGCAAAAATATGCAGAGGAACTGTACAAAAGAATCTTCATGACCCAGATAATCACGATGGTGTGATCACTCACCTGGAGCCAGACATCCTGGAATGTGAAGTCAAGTAGGCCTTAGGAAGCATCACAACAAACAAAGCTAGCGGAGGTGATGGAATTCCAGTTGAGCTATTTTAAATCTTGAAAGATGATGTTGTGAAAGTGCTGCACTCAATATGCCAGCAAATTTGGAAATCTCAGCAGCGGCCACAGGACTGGAAAAGGTCAGTTTTCATTCCAATCCCAAAGAAAGGCAATGCCAAAGAATGTTCAAACTGCCACACAATTACATTCATCTTACACGCTAGTAAAGTGATGGCTAAAATTCTCCAAGTCAGGCTTCAGCAATACATGAACCATGAATTTCCAGATGTTCAAGTTAGATTTAGAAAAGACAGAGGAATCAGAGATCAAATTGCCAACATCTGCTGGACCATCAAAAAAGCAAGAGTGTTTCAGAAAAATGTCTATTTCTGCTTTATTGACTATCCCAAAGCCTTTGACTGTGTGGATCACAATAAACTGTGGAAACTGTGGAAAATTCTGAAGAGATGGGAATACCAGACCACCTGACCTGCCTCTTGAGAAATTTGTATGCAGGTCAGGAAGCAACATTTAGAACTGGACATGGAACAACAGACTGGTTCTAAATAGGAAAAGGAGTACGTCAAGGCTATATATTGTCACCCTGCTTATTTAACTTATACACAGAGTACATCATGAGAAATGCTAGGCTGGAAGAACACAAGCTGCAATCAAGATTGCCAGGGGATGCTGGGAGCCAGCGTGAGGAACTCCGCCCATGGCAAAGGTCATGAGGAAGAGGCGTGATCGAGCCTCAGGAAACCCCCTGTTCCCGAGCGTCTACCCCAAAACCAGAGTCTGTTTTATGCTCTCACCTACAACTCTGACTTTACGGGGGCTCTCCCCCATAACCATTTCTCTTGGAGAAGGAGTTAACGTGCAGCTTCAAGGCAATAAAAATTCCTGGGCATGACAAGAGTGTTTCAGCTTACGGACTCCTTTGAAGGTTATCTAGCTCACCTGTATAGGTTTGTCCGGCCACATGTGATTGTTTACAGCCTCCCAACCTGGGAGGCACGAGATGCTTTAGACTTACTAAAGGCAAATTCTTTTGGGGAGTTGGAAATTCTTAATAATTGCTGCTAATTCCCTGTCCTGGGTGTGACAAAGGTGTCTTAGGTCAAACTTCTCTGCTGACAGACTAGCTTGTGTGACAGGATTATCTATACTCCTGCCACTACTCACAGGATTGTTTACTACCTCTCAACCATAAACAGCACAGAGTTTTGGAGTATTTTAAAGTCTTAATTAGCATAGGGCTTTTCTCATTGTCGAGTCAATGATTGCCACCAGGCCTCCATATCTTTAGGCACCTGGGAATATATTAATCAATGTATTTGGAATATAGAAAAATATAGTAGTTTTTAAGGTCAGCAATACTAGACTTTTTAAGTTAATGAATTTTCTCTTTTGTAATAGATCATTGTACTTTGTTATGAATCACTGTGTCCTTGCTATGTAAAAAGGTAACTTTATCACTATCTTAAGACTAAATAGATCTTAAGGGAAACATTGGTGAAGGGATTTTCACTTGTTGGGTTGATGTTTGCTGTTAAATCTCCATGTTCCCTGCCCTTATAATGAATATAACTAGCATATAAGAGAAATAAGTATTAATCTTTAAGCATATAGGAGAAATAAGTATTAATCTTTAAGATTAATCATGTTAACCTTGGGTTAAATAAATTCCTTTCTTGATTGTAACTCACTACACCCTCACCCTATAGGAATGTAACTTTGTTTGGAGGGTGGTGCCTGGTTTAAGAAAAAACACCCTCGGAAGAAATAAGTTTTTTGGTTATCAGAAAGAAAGGATCATAAAATATCAGCAGATCCCATGGCCAGAAGATGATGTAAATTCCCTAAGACCTTTTTTTGAAGCACCTGATTTCGATGAAGGTCAGGACTGCTGACCCCCATGTGACTCTGTATTCATCCCTATATGTAAAAAACGGTATATAAACAAACCCAGAAAATAAAGAAATTGGATCAGTTTCCGGAAAGACTGATTCCCCCATGTCGTTTCATTCTTGCTCCTGTTTTTCTGGCTGAATTCCCCTCTGGAGCATGGATGCTATTCCATGTAAACCAAGTTATTCAGCCTCTTTTTCTCCACTAATTTTCCTACTACACTATCCGTTTCTAATCTCTCTATATATCTGTGATTAAATATGTATTTTTCCAGAGATGCCAACGCCGTCCCCACCTTCAAATTCCCTGGATCCACCGGGGCTGGACCCCGGCAAGGGGAAATATCAATAACCTCAGATATGCAGATGACACCACCCTTATGGCAGAAAGTGAAGAGGAGCTAAAAAGCCTCTTGATGAAAGTGAAAGAGGAGAGTGAAAAAGTTGGCTTAAAGCTTAACATTTAGAAAACTAAGATCATGGCATCTGGTCCCATCACTTCATGGCAAATAGATGGGGAAACAATGGAAACAGTGTCAGACTTTATTTTTCTGGGCTCCAAAATCATTGCAGATCGTGACTGCAGCCATGAAATTAAAAGATGCTTACTCCTTTGAACGTAAGTTATGATCAACCTAGATAGCATATTAAAAAGCAGAGACATTACTTTATCAACAAAGGTCCGTCTAGTCAAGGCTATCATTTTTCCAGTGGTCATCTATGAATGTGAGAGTTGGACTATAAAGAAAGCTGAGCGCCAAAGATTTGATGCTTTTGAACTGTGGTGTTGGAGAAGACTCTTGAGAGTCCCTTGGACTGCAAGGAGATCCAACGAGTCCATCCTAAAGGAGATCAGTCCTGGGTGTTCATTGGAAGGACTGATGTTGAAGCTGAAACTTCAAGACTTTGGCCCCCTGATGTGAAGCGCTGACTCATTGGAAAAGACCCTGATGCTGGGAGGGATTGGAGGCAGGAGGAGAAGAGAACAACAGAGGATGAGATGGTTGGATGGCAACTCTGACTCGATGGACATGAGTTTGAGTAAACTCTGGGAGTTGGTGATGGACAGGGAGGTCTGGTGTGCTGTGGTTCATGGCTTCCCAAAGAGTCGGACAGGACTAAGTGACTGTACTGAACTGAATTGAGCAAGATTGGCTACCAGAGAAAGGTTCAGCATTGCCCATCACCAACCCCTCCCATCAAGAAATTTACACAAGCCTCTTAACCTCCTCCATCAGAGGGCAGACAGAAGAAACAAGAAGAACCACAGTCCTACAGCAGCTAAAACAAAAAGCATATTACAGAAATTTAATCAGCATGAAAAAGCAGAAAGTTATGTTTCAGATAAGGGATAAGATAAAATCCCAGAAATTAAGGGGAGATAGGCAATCTTCCAGAAAAAGAACTCAGAATTAAGACAAAGACACTGAAGTTGATCAAGGATCTCTGGAAAACAATAGATGGGGAAAAGAAATATTTACCAACATTAGGTCTCTAAAGGAACTAATGAACAAACAAGCAGAGATGAATAATATATTAGAAAGAATAAATAGCAGAATAATTGGGTCAGAACAACAGATAAATATCTGGAGGACAGATTGTTGGAAATCACCACCACAGTACAGAATACAGAAAAAGAATGCAAAGAGATGAAGATGGTCTAGGAGACCTCTGGGACAACATTAAAGGCACCAGCATTCACACTATAGGGATGCCTGAAGGAGAAGAGAGAGAGAAAGGACCTGAGAAAATATTTGAAGAGATAATAGCTGAAAACTGCCCTAAAATAGGAAGGCAAATAGTCAACTAAGGATGAACAGGGAGTCCTTGGCAGGATAAACCGAAGCAGGAACTCACTGAGACACATGGTAATCAAACTGACAAAAATTAAACACAGAGATAAAATATTAAAAGCAACACATTTAAAATAATTAATGGCTGAGTAATACTCCATTGTGTATATGTACCACAGCTTTCTTATCCATTCATCTGCTGATGGACATCTAGGTTGTTTCCATGTCCTGGCTATTATAAACAGTGCTGTGATGAACATTGGGATACACGTGTCTCTTTCAATTCTGGTTTCCTTGGTGTGTATGCCCAGCAGTGGGATTCCTGGGTCATAACACAGTTCTATTTGCAATTTTTTAAGGAATCTCCACATTGTTCTCCATAGTGGCTGTACTAGTTTGCTTTCCCACCAACAGTGTAAGAGGGTTCCCTTTTCTCCACACCCTCTCCAGCATTTATTGCTTATAGACTTTTGGATCACAGCCATTCTGACTGGTGTGAAATGGTATCTGATTGTGGTCTTGATTTGCATTTCTCTGATAATGAGTGATGTTGAGCATCTTTTCCTGTGTTTGTTAGCCATCTGTATGTCTTCTTTGGAGAAATATTAAATAACATACAAGAGAACTCCTATCAGGCAACCAGGTGATTTCTCAATAGTAACTCTACAAATGAAAAGGGAACAGCACAATATATTTTAAGTTATGAAAGGGAAGAACGTACAACCAAGAATATGCTACCCAGCAAGACTCTCCTTCAGATTTGAAGGAGAGCTTTCCAAACAAGCAAAAGTTAAGAGAATTTAGCACCACCAAACCAGCTTCACAACAAAAGCTAAGGGAACTTCTCTAAGCAAGAAACAGAAGAGAAGGAGAAGACCTATAGAAAATAAACCCAAAGCAACTAAGAAATGGTAATAAGAAAGTGAAAGTTGCTCAGTCATGCCTGCAGGTCTCCTCTGTCCAAGCAAGAATACTGGAGTGAGTAGCTGTTCCCTTTTCCAGAGGATCTTCCCAACCCAAGGACTGAACCCAGGTCTCCCACATTGTAGGCAGATTCTTTACTATCAGAGCCATCAGGGAAGCCCTGTTGTTATGTATAGAATCATACATAGCGATAATTATTTTAAATGTAAATGGATTAAATACACCAACCAAAAGACATAGACTGGCTGGGTGGATGAAAACATGTGCGTGTATGTACTTCCACTTACCACATCTCTCTGCTTGACCCCCAAATTGTATTTAGCTGTTTTATATTGTTAAGTTAATCATGTTTCCATTGCGGCTTGCAATTTTAATAATATTTATTTTTTGCCTGGCTATTGGTCATGAAAACTGATAAACATCTTTCACTATTTTGATTATGAAACTATTGCATAATACTATTGGATTATGATAGGTTAACAAAAAAATAATAGAATTTCATATCATTAAAACTACAATTTAATAGAAAAACCTGTAATCACTTTTAAAATTCCAGATGCATATCAGAATTACCTTGAATATTTTTAAAAAAATACAAACAGCCAGCTATTGTTTGTTTGCTTTTTAACTCCAGAGCTCCATATATGTTTCTAATGAGCAGTCATGTTTAAAAACAACTGGGCTAGATGATAATCATTAACTTTATTCTACTTTGTTTAACTTTTAAATTCATATTTAGTGTTCCCAATTCATTTAGTTTATGCTTTCCAATTTCTCCATCTTTTTAAAATGTTCTTCTCAAGACTTTATCAAGTGTAGTAGAA
>SJYQ01007126.1:154018-173216 GCA_006410935.1 Redunca redunca
AATGTATATATTTTAGAAAAATTATGGATTATTGCCTAACTAAAAAATTAATGATATTTTGGCCGAATCACTAGGAAAGACCCTGATGCTGGGAAAGATAGAGGGTAAAAGGAGATCAGGGCAACAGAGGATGAGATGGTTAGATAGGATCAGTGACTCAATGGACATGAATCTGAGCAAACTCCAGAAGATATAGAAGGACAGGGAAGCCTAGCGTGCTGCAACCGATGGGGTCATAAAAAGTCAGACAAAACTTAGTGACTGAACAAAATAACAAGTTGAACACATTAGAAAATGGAAAACTTGGAAATAAAAATTAAAATATATTAACAATATATATATATTATATATATTAACAACAGGAAATCATTGACTATTAGCTAATTACCACAACACTGTCAGTTTTTACTATTTCAGTTGCATGAAATACAAAAGGAAATCTGTTTATTTACATTAGCTTTTCCTGAAGGAAAAAACTACTTCCATGAGGTAGTTTATTTGAATGACATACCTAGATAAAATAATTTGTGTTGAAAACGTTGAGGAAATATGGCACAGAATATATCTGTGAATTTTACACAATTTGAGACTAGTATAGTCTTGAGACTATGTACTTTAGACATAATTGAATTCCTACAGTAAGGATAACTGGATTAAATTGGCTGCTAAAAACATTCATTAATATCAATACTAATGAAAAATCAAAGCCTTTGAAGCATATTTTGGAAATGCTGCTTTGATAGATTTATCTCAGTCTCAGTTCAGTCACTCAGTCATATCTGACTATGTGTGCTTCCATGGACTACAGCACGCCAGGCTTCCTGTCCATCACCAACTCCTGGAGCTTCTCAAACTCATGTCCATTGAGTTGGTGATGCCATCCAACCATCTCATCCTCTGCCATCCCCTTCTCCTCCTGCCTTCAATCTTTCCCAAATTCAGGGTCTTTTCCAATGAGTCAGTTCTTCGCATCAGTGGCCAAAGTATTGAAGTTTCAGTATCAGTCCTTCCAATGAATATTCAAGACTGATTTCCTTTAGGATGGACTGGTTAGATCTCCCTGCTGTCCAAGGGACTCTCAAGGGTCTTCTCCAACACCACAGTTCAAAAGCATCAATTCTTTGGCGCTCAGCTTTCTTTATAGTCCAACTCTCACATCCATACACGACCACTGGAAAAAACATAGCTGTGACTAGGCAAACCTTTGTCAGCAGAGTAATGACTCTGCTTTTTAATATGCTGTCTAGGTTGGTCATATCTTCTCTTCCAAGAGGCAAGCAACTTTAATTACATGGTTGCAATCACCATCTGCAGTGATTTTGGAGCCCAAGAAAATAAAATCTGCCACTGTTTCTATTGTTTCAACATTCATTTGCCATGAAGTGATGGAACAAGATACTATGATCTTAGTCTTCTGAATGTTGAGTTTTAAGCCAATATTTTTGCTCTCCTCTTTCACCTTCATCAAGAGGCTCTTTAGTTCTTTTTTGCTTTCTGTCATAAATGTGGTGTCATCTGCATATCTGAGGTTATTGATATTTCTCCCTGCAATATTGATTTTAGCTTGTGCTTCATCCAGTCTGGAATTTCACATGATGTACTCTGCATATAAGTTAAATAATCAGGGTATCAATATACAGCCTTGACATACTCCTTTTCCTATTTGGAACCAGTCTGTTGTTCCATGTCCAGTTCTAACTGTTGCTTTCTGACATGCATACAGATTTCTCAGGAGGTGGTTCAGGTGGTCTGGTATTCCCATCTCTTCCACAGTTTTCCATAGTTTATTGTGATCCACACAGTCAAAGGCTTTGGCTTAATAAATACAGCAGTAGTATATGTTTTTCTGGAAATCTGTTGCTTTTTCTGTGATTCAATTGATGTTAGAAATTTGATCTCTGGTTCCTCTGTCTTTTCTAAATCCAGCTTGAACATCTGGAAGTTCTTAGTTCGCATATTGGTGAAGCCTGGTTTGGAGAATTTTGAGCACTACTATGCTAGCGTGTGAGATGAGTGAAATTGTGTGGTAGTTTGACCATTCTTTGGCATTGCCTTTGTTTGGGACTGGAATGAAAACTGACCTTTTTTTTTTTTTCCAGTCCTTCAGCTACTGCTGTGTTTTCCAAATTTGCTGGCATATTGAGTGCAGCATTTTCACAGCATCATCTTTTAGGATCTGAAATACCTCAACTGGAATTCCATCATTTCCAGTAGCTTTGTTCATAGTGATGCTTCCTAAGGCCCTCTTGACTTTGCATTAGAGGATGTCTGGCTGTAGGTGAGTGATCAAACCATCATGGTTATCTGATTTCACTAGATTTCACCTAGTGACATATACAATAAACCCATACATATACATAATTACATTTTTCTGCTTAATAAACTCTTTTGAATGAAGCAACTAGAGTGAAGTTTAAAAAACTGGAAAGTGATGAAATTTTTTAAAATCACTAAGGGTACAGTTTAAGATGTTTCTTTTATGGTATGTTTTTATTTTGTAGTATTAGGTACACTTACTAAATTCATTGCTAATGTCAAGATTAAAGAGAANAGTAGTGTAATTTGTAACTAAATAGGAGATCAAAAGGAAATTACAAATTCAGTTAGGGACTAATGGAACTGAACCAAATGATGGTTCATTGTATTATCTGCTTAAGAATATTGTGCCAGAGAGAGAATAACAGAACAAAAGTTGCATTTTTAAAGTGAAAGAAAGCTACATTTTGAAGGGTCATAACTAATATTACTTGGTATAGACATAGTTAAAGACACATTAAGAAATATGGTGATGAACCAAATATTTGAATTCATGTGTAATTATGCTTATTCCAATACAAACATCATGTTTTCATTTTAGTGAGACTTTCCAATTTGACAGCAAATTAATTTTAGATTTTCTTAGGAGGAAATTTAAATTTAAAGCATATATTTTTAAGGTATTTTTGTTATTTGCAATTTATATAATATAAATCAATGCTTCAAGATGTTTAGCCATGTTTCAGTCATTCACATCACTCCAAACCATGGCCAATTTCTTCTCCGTTTACCTCTGATTGCTTTGCAGGTGTTCAGTTCTATCCTAAAGTGGTGCTTTGTTGGATATTTTCTCAATCTACTGTGACATTAAGCCAGGCAAGTCATACAAATAACTGGCAACAATCGAAATTGGCATGTATTCTAAATGCTTATGAACGGGATTGGCTGTCTTGAAATTCACTCAAAGTGCCTAACAAGTTTCAAACCATTAACTCAAGTGTTCCTCCATGAAGAAAATCAGAAGATGGTCTCTAAGGCTGTAGAAACAGAACAAAAACATCAAATTATTTAGCAAATTTATATTTTATTTGCTTCTTACTTTGTTTCTATTCCTTGATTGTATTCCATGGAATAAAAGATCATGGAATATCCAAAGGATTACTCTTATTTTGAGACACTTAAAAAATGCCTTTTCAGAAATTTTCAAAGTGTATATCAACCTTAGGCTGTGTATAGTCTCAGATCAATTTGACCTTTATATTATCATTTAATGATTTGACTCTAAAATATCAAAAGTTGAGGATTTCATTATGCATATCATTCTCTGATGGTCTGAATTGAATTGATTAATCAATGCACACCTTAAGAGAAAAAGAACTTGGGTTTATAACTGCTCTTCATTTCCACTATAGTTCTTACAAATTAGACTCTTTGAAAACACTCAAAACATGATTTTTTTCTCTTTACTTATTTAAAAAAAAATGGTGGATCAGGGACACAATCTTCACATTAGAATAATAAAAATAATTGTAGTAAAATGATCCTATTGTTGTGGTTTAATTAACCTGTTTATTATCAA
The DNA here is from genome assembly GCA_006410935.1 of Redunca redunca. Taxonomy (NCBI): domain Eukaryota; kingdom Metazoa; phylum Chordata; class Mammalia; order Artiodactyla; family Bovidae; genus Redunca; species Redunca redunca. The sequence goes on from SJYQ01007126.1 coordinate 157,854, forward strand.
TGGGCTTCCCAGGCCGTACAGTCGTAAAGAATCCATCTGCCAACACAGGAGCCTCAGGAGAAGCAGATTTGATCCCTGGGTCAATAAGATCCCCTGGAGGAGGAAATGGCAACTCAGTCCAGTATTCTTGCCCAGAAAATTCCATGGACAGAGGAGCCTAGCAGGCTACGGTCCATGGGGTTGCAAAGAGCTGGACATGACTCAGCAACTGAACACACACACATTACCAATAATTTAGATCAGGTCTATAAGTAGTGTAGTATTTATATAACTTCTTTCAATTAATAATTACAAAGTAGGAGCACATACCGTATTGTGTGAAAAAAATCTCATAAATCATTAGTATTATCAATTCTACAGTTAAACTATTTAAATTTATTAGCACACTGATATATGTAGTATATTTTTATTTATTGGATGCTTAGTATGTGCCAGACTGTGCAAGGCATAGAGAATACAAAAGTAAACAAAACAGGTATCCTTTATAGAGACTATATTTTAATCAAAGAGATGGGAAATATACAAATATGATTGCATTGACATAGAACAAATGAATAATTCATCTAACAATTTGTTCCTGAGCTTGGCAAACATTAACCTATGTATTGTAAATGACTGCGTTATGATTTCAAAGGATCCCTGGTAGACAACCTAATGTTAAATGTCTACAAATATAGCCAACAAGGTTTTGATCATGCAAAGATAATTTTTTATCTCTTGAAGCCCTGCTGCAGCTGCTAAGTTGCTTCAGTCGTTCTGACTCTGTGAGACACCATAGACAGCAGCCCACCAGGCTCCCCCTTCCCTGGGATTCTCCAAGCAAGAACATTGGAGTGGGTTGCCATATCCTTCTCCAATGCATGAAAGTGAAAAGTGAAAGTGAAGTCACTCAGTTGTGTACGACTCTTAGCGACCCCATGGACTGCAGCCTACCAGGTTCTTCTGTCCATGGGATTTTCCAAGCAAGAGTACTGGAGTGGGGTGTCATTGCCTTCTACCTTGAAGCCCTAGTCACGTCTAAAATTTTGTTTTGTAAGTGATTAATGAGAAAGACTATGAAGAGGGTCATTATATATTCATGGAATTTATTGAAAGTATTTGTAAGTGGATACTACTCTAAATACCAAACCAATCAAAAGCATGCTTAGGCCTTTCAATTCCCTTAGCAGCCTTACAAACTGTTGCAAATTCTTACAAACAGGTAAGAATTATGAGGGATAGAAAGTTGGAATAATTTGCCTAAAATTGCATAACTGTTAATTGAGACTAGGTATATATGATTAAATATATTGTAAATAGTATATTTCATTCTTTGTTTATTACTAGAATTAAGAATCTATTGAAAGTATACAAGTATAGGAGGGAAATTCAATACTGCAAGGGTATACAAAAATAAAGTAAAATAAATGGGCCAGGGAAAATGTGACTTAAAGTTTAAATTTTCTTCAAAGTAACTGGAAAACATGAAAATGATTTTATAAAGAGATATATCTAAATGATAAATATAGGAAAACAGAGTTACTGGTGAATGCCCAGAAACTATCAAATACAGAATTCACAAATAGGCTAAGGAAAGAAAAAAATTAGCTTATTACAGATTCATAACTTTGAAGCCTCTTTATGAAAGAATGGAGGACTTGGAATGGAAGCAAAAACAAAACTGCAAAGAGGATGTGGCCCACACAAAAGTCAGTGTTAACGTTTTTAATGATATAATTTGAGGCATTTGTATTGTGGATAATGTTTGTTAAAAATTGTATGGAATGTCATGGCATTTATTTTCTGCCTAACAGGGGAATCCAATTACTGTTAGAACTCAATCTGGAATGCATTACTACTGCCTCAAAGCAAACTGGATGCATCAGCCCTCTGATTACCACAGTGGTGATTGAACAAAATGCTGATCAGGCAGGATGCAGAGGCAAGTAGCTAGGGAACAAAGAATGCACGTTAGAAAAGGACAAAAATGTACCAGCAACTGTTAAGCAAAGAGAGTACATTTCTTAATAGTTTGGCACATGTTTTGAGCACATGGTTGTAAATAATATTTTCTTAGTAATGAAACTGAGAGCATCTTCATATGCACCAATAGGAAGGTAATATACCTTTAACTCAGTCTAGTTTTAGAGCTAAATTCAGTATTTTCTGGTTTCCCTGGTGACTCAGTGGTAAAGAATCTGCCTGCCAATATAGGAGCCGTGTTCAGTCCCTGGGTCAGGATGATCCCCAGAGAAGGAAATGGCAACCCAGTCTGGTATCCTTGGCTGGGAAATCCCACAGACAGGAAAGGCTGGGGAACCACAGTCCTTGGCGTCAGCAAAAGAGTTGGACATGACTTTGCAACTGAACAGCAGCAATAACCAGTATTTTCATTTGCATAGCCTCAGGAAATGTGACAAGTATTCAGCCAGGTATTGAAAATAAATTAGAAACTAAAGGCTGAGCTTGGGTCCTCAAACAGTGCAGAAGAGAGATAATTAAAGTGTGTTGGCTAGGGTATCTGCTTCTGACCTTGATAAGTAGCTGGCATTAAACTAAATTTTATTAACTATGCCAAAGCCTTTGACTATGTCTATCACAATAAACTATGGAAAATTCTTCAAGAGATGGGAATACCAGACCACTTGACCTGCCTCTTGAGAAATCTGTACGCAGGTCAGGAAGCAACAGTCACAACTGGACATGGAATAACAGTCTGGTTCCAAACAGGGAAAGGAGTACATCAAGGCTGTATATTGTCACCCTGCTTATTTTACTTATATAAAGAGTACATCATGAGAAATCCTGGGCTGGAGGAAGCACAAGCTGGAATCAAGATTGCAGGGAGAAATATCAATAACCTCAGATATGCAGATGACACCACCTTTATGGCAGAAAGTGAAGAAGAACTAAAGAGTCTCTTGAAACTGAAAGAAGAGAATGAAAAAGTTTGCTTAAAACTCAACCTTCAGAAAACTAAGATCATGGCATCCGGTCCCATCACTTCATGGCAAATAGATGGGGAAATAGTGGAAACAGTGGCAGACTTTATTTTTGGGGTTCCAAAATCACTGCAGATGGTGACTGCAGCCATGAAATTAAAAAATGGTTGATCCTTGGAAGGAAAGTTATGACCAATCTAGATAACACATTAAACAGCAGAGACTTTACTTTGCTGACAAATGTCCATCTAGTCAAGGCTATGGTTTTTCCTGTGGTCATGTATGGATATAAGAGTTGGACTGTGAAGAAGGCTGAGCGCCGAAGAATTGATGCTTTTGAACTGTGGTGTTGGAGAAGACTCTTGAGAGTCCCTTGGACTGCAAGGAGATCCAACCAGTCCATTCTAAAGGAAATCAGTCCTGAATATTCATTGGAGGGACTGATCCCGAAGCTGAAACTCTATTTTGGCTACCTGATGTGAAGAACTGACTTATTTGAAAAGACCCTGACACTGTGGCTCATTTGAAAAGACCCTGATGCTGGGAATGATTGAAGGCAGGAGGAGAAGGGGATGACAGAGGATGAGATGTTTGGATGGCATCATCGACTCAATGGACATGAGTGTGAGCAATCTCCGTGAGTTGGTGATGGACAGGGAAGCCTGGGGTGCTGCAGTCCATGGGGTTGCAAAGAGTCAGCTGCAACTGAGTGACTGAACTGAACTGAGAACAATTTAAAAAAAATATATATATATATATGGAATAGCTATTTTCATATATTGAAAAAAAAGCAGCATAATTCTGTTTCCTATATGAAAAAAAAGTTTCTGTCTTTGTTGCTGTTGTTGTTAACCTGAAAGTATTTACTGTATCCCCAACCCAGCAAGAGTGACTCCAATCAGAGCTTTATAGTCTTGTTGAGCAGACAGAGAAACAATTCAGGAAAGTTGAGGTAGTTGAAATTTGAGTTGCAGTGCAATTAAATCTGTATGAGAATCTTTTGAATCCTAGTTTTAAGTCTTTAAGCTACAGATACATAGAATGATAGGGAATGAATTCAGGCTAATAACTACTACTAGGAAAGGATTAATTACCAAGAAACTATAACCTGAAGAATTCTTAAATCTCATGGGATTACAAGAATTCATGACATGAATAATCAGTTTCTAAAGACTCCATCGAATATAAATAGCATTCAATAGAAAGTTCAGCAAGGCCATAATGTAGTTGTCTGGCTAAACAAGTCCTAGAACAAAACATACTTTATATTCATCCTTACAAAGTTCAAATGATTAAATGTATTAAATGTTTGCCGAAACAAAATTCAACATTCTTTTGTAAAGAAAGATACAAAATCCAAACACTTAACAATGTTTATAATCCCTATTATATCATATACATTTCTAGAGATGTGAATAGATGTTTATATCCCATAACCAGAAGGAAAAGTCACTCAGTAGAATGAAAGCCCATAAATGATAGGAGTTATATAATAAGAAGATTCTGACTTAGAAAGAGTTATATTACATGCACAAATATGTGTGTATATATATATGCATATGATCAGTCCATTTGTTTCAATTATATATGAATCTTATGAAGAGTATAAGACAGAGCTAAATTGAAATTTCATGTCTGAAAACACAAAATATGAAATAGAACTTCACTTTATTGCTTGAAAATAATTAGACACAACAGAAAATTATCAAACTAATGAATTTGAACAAAGAGCACCAGAAACTATCCTAAATTAAAATATAGATTGCAAAATGGCAAAAGGCAGAAAGCCCAGAATCTTAGTGGTCTGTAAAACAATATCAAATAATTCATGATTGATTTAGTGAGAATACCAGAAAGAGAGGATACAGAGGAAGGAGCAGAAAATTTTTTGAATGTACAAAAATATTTCAGACTTCATGAAAATCTGAAATGGGCATATTCAAACTAATCAGTATGCATGCATGTGAGCTCAGTCCTGTCTGACTCTTTGTGTACCCAAGGACTGTAGCTTGCCAGGCTCCCTTGTTCATGGGATTTTTTTTTCAGGCAAGAATACTGGAGTGGGTTACCATTTTCTCCTCCAGGGGATCTACCCAATCTAGGGATCAATTTTTTGTCTCCTGCATTATATCCCACATTGGCAGGCAGCCTCTTTACTGCCAAGCCACCTGGGAAACCCCACTTAACCAAGATAAACACAAAGAAAATAATACCAAGATGCACTACAGAAAAATTTCTGAAAAATGACAAAGAGAAACCCTATTTAAAAAACAATCAGAAGGGAGAAGAGGACTAAAAGCCACACTCGTGTAAAAAGGAACGACTATCATAATGATGTTCTATTTTTGATTTTAAAAAGCAATGTGAGGCACATGAAAATGAAATAGCATTCCTCAAAGTATTAAATGAAAAATATATTAGACTAGTCTCTGTATCTTACTAAATTTACTTCAAAAGTAAAGGAAAATTAAGCATTTTTTTTTTATTATATACTATTCCTGAGAGAATCTGTTGACAGCATATCTACACTACAAAATTTGCTAGAGTTTTCTCCAGGCAGAAAGAAAACAATTGGAAATGGAATCTAAGATGGGGACATAGAGAAAATAGTCCAGTAACACAGAGGCAGAGGAAACATATTTTTTTTCTCATTTCTAAAATTCATTCTAAAAATTTAGAACTTAAAGAAAACATAAAAACATACTAATGAGTTTATAATATATATTGAAAATATATGACAATTATGACATAAAGGACAGGAGGGGGAATGAACTCATGCAGTTTTAGGAGATGCACATTATAGATGAAAAAGATTAATATTATTTGACATTAGAATGTGTATCAGTTATATAAGTTCTAGAGAAATTAATAAAATGACAAAGGAAAAAAATATTAATGAATCAATAGAAGAAATAAGATGGAACACTAAAACAATTCTTGTGTAACAAAATTGGATGGAAAAATTAATAAAGAATATTAGGAAGTATAATAAAATAATTAGTGTGATGACATATTAAACCTAATCATATCACTAATTATAACTGATTCAATACTCTAATTAAAAGACAAAAGTTGTTCAGTTCAGGTCAGTCACTCAATCATCTCCGACTCTTTGTGACCCCATGGACTGCAGCACAGAGGTCTCCCTGTCCATGAGCAACTCCCAGAGCTTGCTCAGGCTCATGTCCATTGAGTCAGTGATGCCATTCAAACACATCATCCTCTGTCACCCCCTTTTCCTCCTGCATTCAATCTTTCCAATAATCAGGGTCTTTCTTATGAGCCATTTCTTTGCGTGAGGTGGCCAAAGTATTGGAGTTTCAGCTTCAGTGTCAGTCTTTCCAATGAATATTCAGGACTGATCTCCTTTAGAATGGACTGCTTGGATCTCCTGCTGTCCAAGGGACTCTCAAGAGTCTTCTCCAACACCATAGTTCAAAGGAATCAGTTCTTTGGGGCTCAGCTGTCTTTATAGTCAAAACCTCACATCCATACATGACTACTGGAAAAACCATAGCTTTAACTATATGGACCTTTGTTGGCAAAGTGATGTCTCTGCTTTTTAATAATCTAGGTTGGTAATAACTTTCTTTCCAAGGAGTAAGCATCTTTTAAGCTCATGGCTGCAGTCACCATCTGCACTGATTTTGGAGCCCCCCCAAAAAAGTCTGCCACTCTTTCCATGATTTCCCTTTTTCTTTGCCATGAAGTGATGGGACCAGATGCCATGATCTTTATTTTTTGAGTGTTGAGTTTTAAGCCAATTTTTCACTCTCCTCTTGCACTTTCATCAAGAGGCTCTATAGTTCCTCTTCCCTTTCTGTCATCAGGGTGGTGTCATCTGCATATCTGAGGATATTGATATTCCTCCCAGAAATATTGACTCCAGCTTGTGCTTTATCCAGCCCAGCATTTCTCATGATGTGCTCTGCATATAAGTCAAGTAAGCAGGGTGGTAATATACAGCCTTGATGTACTCCTTTTCTAGTTTCAAACCAGTCCATTGTTTCATGTCCAGTTCTTAGTGTTGCTTCCTGACCTGCATACAGGTTTCTCAGAAGGCAGGTCAGGTGGTCTGGTATTCTCATCTCTTGAGTTTTCCACAGTTTGTTGTGATCCACACAGTCAAAAGCTTTACTGTAGTCCATAAAGCAAAAGTAGATTTTTTTCTGAAATTTTCTGTTTTATTTTTCTATGATCCAACAGATATTGACAATTTGATCTATGATTCTTCTGCCTTTTCTAAATCCAGCTTGAATATCTGGAAGTCCTCAGTTCACATATTGTTGAAGCCTGGTTTGGAGAATTTTGAGCATTACTTTGCTAGTGTGTGACTTGAGTGCAATTGTGTGGTAATTTGAGCATTCTTTGGCATTGCCTTTCTTGTAATTGGAATGAAAGCTGACCTTTTCCAGTCCTGTGGCCATTTCTGAGTTTTCAAAATGCACTGGCATATTTAGTGTAGCACTTTCACAGCATCATCTTTAGGATTGGAAATAGCTCAGCTGGAAATCTATCCCCTCCACTAACTTTGTTCAGTGATGCTTCCTAAGGCCCACTTGACTTTGCCCTCCAGGATGTCTGACTCTAGGTGAGTGATCACACCATCATGGTTATCAGGGTCATAAAGATCTTTTTTCTTCTGTGTATTCTTGCCACTTCTTCTTATTATCTTCTGCTTCTGTTAGGTCCATACCATTTCTGGCCTTTACTGTGTCCATCTTTGCATGAAATGTTACATTTGTATCTCTAATTTTCTTGAAGAGATCTCTAGTCTTTCCCATTTTATTGTTTTCCTCTCTCCTTGCTTTTCTTTGGAACTCTGCACTCATATAGATAAGCATTGTTAGATTGGGTTAAAAACATGATAATACGTGTTCCGTCTACAGGAGAAAGTTATAACATTCTAAAAAACACAGAGTGGTTATATCAATAGCAGGTAAAGGAAACATTCTCTGGAACCTAGAGGTAAATGTAAAGCAGCTACTCTAAATAAAAATAGTGCTTAATATTCAATCATCTTCCATATAAGATGTTAATACCTCTCTCCCTATATTACAGACAAAAAGTTTGCCACTCCTAATATATAAAGGTATTTCTAAATTTTGAACCATCACTACCTTAGTGATTGATATTTCTACAGTTCTTTAATTAGTACAAGAGTTTCACTGATCACTTTTGCCTACCTTTCCAGCCCTGTCTTTCATTTTTTTTCCACAGGCACCTTAACTACAGCTACACTGAGTGACTTGCAGCTACCCAAAGGCAAATACAACATATTTAACAAAATATCTCAGTATTTCTATGTTTATTTTCTAGAATGTACATTCCCACTTCTACCCATTGATATTTCTTACAAATCCTTAAGTATTCAGCTCCAATATTACTTATTTCATGAAGCTTTCCTTTATGCCTTCATCTTAGGTTAGGTTTCCTTTCATGAGTTTCTAAAATGACCCCTCTCTTTGAACATGTTCACTATTCCAGCTTTGTTTCTGAAATGTGTTTGTGGGGCTAACAGTAAAAGAACTCCTTGAGAAGAGAAAGGTAAACTCTTTTACCTTTTTGCCTCTACTATTTTAACACCTAAACTCAGTAAACAGTACAGATAGATGACAGTATTACAGATTTTATGGAAGCTAGGATATTAGATTCCAACATTTTTATTTCAGCACTGGTACATTACTTTGCAGGCTACACATTACTAAAATTGAAGACTTTTGTTGCTGTTTTACAGTTACCAAGAAATGTTTACAGTACTCAGCTTAACCACATTTCCACACTCCCCCATTCTATCTAAAAACAATGTTAACCTTCATGAAGCTTCAGTAATTTCCAGGTCACTCTCACTTAGAAATATAACAAGAGATGAAGAAGAGTTTTCATATTCTAAGAATAGAGAAACTTACTCTTAAAATATATCATCCCCTTTTTTCATGTGAGAGTTGATTTCTTGAAATGAAAAATTTTAAATAAAATTTATTGTAATGCAACTAACTGGATTACCAAGTTTATTTTTTCCCATTTATTGTTACTATGTATTGAATTTTCATGATAGCAAATTCATTCAGTAATTATTTGATAGTTTACCATTTGTCACGTGCTATACTGTATGCTGAGAATTTAGCAGTGGACATAGACAAGGAGAAAAGACAAGCATTAGATAAAGTATTATATAAAATTAATATATTCATGTTGTTGTTGTTTAGTTGCTAAGTCCTATTCAACTCTTTTGAGACCCCATGCACTGCAGACCACCAGGCTCATGTGTCCGTGGAATTCTCTAGGCCAGAATACTGCAGAGGATTGCTCTTTCCTTCTCCAGGGGATCATCCCAGCCCAGCGATCACACTCATGTCTTCTGCACTGGCAGGTGGGTTCTTTAAGACTGCGCCTTCTGGGCAGCCCCACTGCAGTCATGATATGTGTTAAAAAACCAAAGCCTGATGGACACTGCTTGTGTTTGTTTTAGGAATGCTTTGCTGCTTAACCAAACGAGAAGAAATACAAAAAGTTTGATACTAGGTAGCAGATATGAGCTTGTCCTTAGTGTTCACTGAGATTTGTTTTTCATTCAGTAATTTGCTGTTATAATAAACTGCTATCATTTTTAAATTTGATGCTTTATCTATTCATTACATTTTTAGCATTGCAGAAGGCTTTCCCCCAGGGCGGGGGGGAATATATATATATATATATATGTGTGTGTGTGTGTGTGTGTGCACGCACGCGCACGCTCGCGCGCACGCGCATGTGTGTATATTTCCCCCAAGAAATACTTATAATTCTCCAGAATATAAGTGTTTCAACACTGTCCCTTAATTTTTAGAATCACTTAAATTTGGTGAAATGGATTTCTATGTTGAAGAAAAACTTCAAAGGAAACCTACAAAATTTAGAACCTCTTGGATAAATTCATGGTGACAACTCATAGGAAGGACAGTAAAGAACTTTAGAAACTATCCCATCCTCAGTAAGGAAGGGACTAAGTGAATAAAATAGGGTATTATCATAAGAATAGATTTAAATTTAATTTTCTTGCTGTCAACTATAGTTTATTTTTTCATAACTATTTCATATTATTCATGGGAATAATTTCCAGTTCTAACCCTGGCCATGAAGAATGGCTTCAGATAAATTCCATAACTTCTACAGAAGGGTTCATGGAAAAGACTTTATTGGATAAGATGTGATTCCCATTGTCCCATGAATGGTGAGAGCCTGGGACTCTTGGATTCTTAATGNCTATTTCATATTATTCATGGGAATAATTTCCAGTTCTAACCCTGGCCATGAAGAATGGCTTCAGATAAATTCCATAACTTCTACAGAAGGGTTTATGGAAAAGACTTTATTGGATAAGATGTGATTCCCATTGTCCCATGAATGGTGAGAGCCTGGGACTCTTGGATTCTTAATGTGTGTCTGAATTCCAATATGGAAATTCTTATTTTTGATCTCACTTTTTATAAGTAGGAGATCTATGGAATACTAGCCTTCTTAATAGAGAATGAACAGGCTACTGAATGCCTGTTCTGCAATTGGACATATACAAGGTTACTATAAAAAAGAAATTTTGGATAACTGGCTGTCTGAAAGAGTGTGGTACCCACCATTTCCAAGTTAAACCTACTCTGGTCAGCCAAATCTATATATGTTCCAGTTTTCTACTTTACCCTATAGCAAAGTTCACTTCTTATACTTAATAATGTGTACACTCTTCACACAAAGAATTGTCTAAAACAAAGCTTATTTGATCTCTTACACTCCTCTTAGATACGGACTTTAGCCAGTTTAGAAGTTTCTCTTTCTACTGAGGAAGACTAGTTCCTTTAAGTCCCAGCTAGTCAATAATTAAGTGATCTCCTAAGGTCATTTTTGGAAATTCCTTCTTGTTTCACTATTCTTAGATATGTAAAAAGGTAATTCATCTTGAACTTGCCAAACTGAAAACATTTAGGAAAAATGTAGGGAATTTTCAAAATGAGTTATTCAGTGACACAGAGAATTAACTGTTCCCTGAATGGATAAAAAAATCCTCTGATGAAGTAGAATAAATCTTTAAAACTAATTAATATAAAAAATAAAGAATTTCTCTCTTTTCAGTATTAGTCAATTTAACTAACAGAACATGTTAAACAAATTTATGGCTTGAATGTGAAGCCATGCAATGAGTGTGCCCAGCCATCTGAAATATGTCTTAAGTGGACAAATAAAATTAGCTACGTTGTTGCTGAATACTAATGCTAAGCACTATTTTCCCAGTAAATGTCTTTCACTAAAATTTCTTTTAGAGTTTAACAGATATCATTTTCAGTTCAGTTCAGTTCAGTCACTCAGTCATGAGAAAACAAATAATATTATATTTTCTTAAGACTTACTGCCTTGTACCACACTAGCAACTAAAACAATTAACTGTCATTTCTCTTTATCCTTAACGAAAATAAGTTACGGTTTAAGCCAGGTAAAGAGCAGAGATTCTAGATCTCCAGGGAATGTGCACATAACCCAGCATCTTCAGTAGAATATGTTGACTTTTTATTTTTCCCATCAAATTTCAAGTGCCTCTGAGTGCTCAGAATTAATGAGGAATAAGCCTATCTCATTTTCCCCATGGCATCTATTGCTCAGATGGTGATATAATCTTTTGAACTTAAACTCTTTATTATTATCAACACCTTCTTAAACTATTAAATATTTCTTTGGCAATAAACAAGATGTCACTTAATAACCTTAAACATTTACTTATTTATTTTTGTCACCAAAATAAATTACATAAGTAATTTGAACTCTGCTTAACTCAGTGACTTTTTTATGAAGCTTGATGGCAAAATGGTTACTTAGAATATTCTCAAGAATTTTAGATGTCAAACTAGAATATGTTTTCTTTACTTATATAACAAACTCCAAATATAATTTTCAGTGCACTTTGATGTTGATGTAGGGTTCTGATTTAAATAAAATATAAAGTGCCTCAGTAAACAATTTAAATAGGTATCATTAACCCTGATTAAAACTGGTTGAATCCAAACAGTCAAATTGCTTTCTGCCCTGATTTATGTGGCTATTCACTGACAGAAGCAGGGCTGAAATCAGATGTCTGATTCTGAAATCAGTTGTCAGATGACAACAACTGGGTGAGTTGCAACGATTTCATTTAAGTAACTCACAGAAATGATAAATTCATTGGACATATGTGGCCTCTTGTACCTATGACAATAAGATGCCAGGATTCTCCATTCAGGAAAGGAGTGACCTGATTCAACTGTGCTAGGCAAAATGCCATGGCAACAGCTGGCTTCCCCCTCTCGCAATGCTTTTACAAGCCTGCCGGGAGGCCATCAGGTATAGACCTTTCCCCCTTCTTTGTTCAAACTCTTTCTATTACTGCAAGTGAGTATCAGATGTTCTTCAGGATGTGATAAGGAGGGGAAGGTGGCATCTGCATGTGTACTGCTTCCTCCCATTAGCAGGAGAAAGGGAGAGGAAAAGGAGATGGCAGAACACACCAGTAGCAAATAATAAAAGAATTCTGGTGAAAATGATAAAGGTTAAAAAGTTCTGGTTGTATTAAGTGAATAAAAGATTTATAAGAGATGAATATTACATTTAGCAAGGATAGTAACACTGAAAAATTGTGTATGAATCATCAGAAAATGAAGCAAATAATGATTGGAGGGAAGGCTAAGTAGAAAAAAATCAGTAGGAAAAAGAGACAAAAGGAATAATTCTTATTCAATCCTCTTTCAGGAAAGCTATTTAAAACTAAGTAAAACCAGCCTGGCTCAGAGGTTAAAAAAAGCGTCTGCTGCAATGTGGGAGACCCGAGTTCGATCCCCAGATTCCCCTGGAGAAGGAAATGCCAACCCACTCCAGTATTCTTGCCTGGAAAATTCCATGGGTGGAGTAGCCTGGTAAGCTATAGTCCATGGGATTGCAAAGAATCACACATGACTGAGCAACTTTCACTCCACTTCTCTTTTGAAAAATTTACAAAAACATTTAGTTGGAAGACAAGTGGAAATTGTAAATTATTTTAAGCATAAGGTAGCTGAAACTTGACTTAGGAATATTTTGTTAAACCTGATACATGAATTATGTAGTAGTTAAAATATGTCTCATTGACACAATAGGTAAATCAATGATATACTTCATTGTTATTAAATTTATACATTAGGATTAATGTATGATTTATTACGGTACATAGCAAAACATTTCAAAAGATTTTAAGTCTGTTGTGTGAATGACCAACTTTTCAGAAGTATGAGATTTATCTGTCAATTGTATTTAAAATTGCATTATTTAAATGCTGATAATGTATGGAAAAATAGCTTCCATAAACCTTCAAGCTTATTCAATATTTACCTTAGTATTTAGTCATAGAAGACACTAGAAACTTTCTAGACTTCTTAGTCATTAATCAAAGATGAGCAAAGAATCTTACACTCAGAATTGCTTTATTAGTAGTATTTTATTGAGTGTGTATTTACACCAAAATAAATTAATCTTTTTTAAACTAGGAACCAGTTTTCATCTCTTTTGTCTACATTACCTTGCATGGGTCTTTATGCCTAGTAAACATTGCTGCTGCTGCTGCTAAGTCACTTCAGTCGTGTCCGACTCTGTCTGTCTGACCCCATAGACGGCACCCCACCAGGCTCCCCCACCCCTGGGATTCTTCAGGCAAGAACACTGGAGTGGGTTGCCATTTCCTGCTCCAATGCATAAAAGTGAAAAGTGAAAGTGAAGTTGCTCAGTTGTGTCTGACTGAGTCCGCCACCCCATGGACTGCAGCCCACCAGGCTTCTCTGTCCATGTAATTTTCCAGGCAAGAAAATTACTGGAGTGAGGTGCCATCGCCTTCTCCTAGTAAACACTAAATAAATATAAATAAATTGTTGAAAATTAAGATGAATTTGTCTGTAATGATTTAATTTTACCTTATACGGACATGTTAGTTATTTAGTCCAATTGTTATGATGTTTCATATATTTATTCCAACGTTGCTGCCACAAGACTACAAATATTATTGTCAGTGACTTTTTAAGCCTCAGAAGTTTCTCTGACTCATGTTTTCATCGACAATAAAAAAAGTTAAGGTCAATTATTAATTAATTAATAATTTTAATATTTCCATTAGATGTTTGTGTCTTCTTAAGGATAAATTGTACACTGATGGACATCTTAGGGAATTGTGCGGTCTGGCTGGTCTCCTGTGACTTTGATAGCGACACCAGTTCCTCTGAGGAGCTGACATCTTCTAGGACAACCTTGTCAAGCTCTGTCCTGGAATGATAATCGGTTCAGCAACAGCAAGTATGTGATCATGACCTCCACCTAGAGAGCAGATGTCCCTGTTCTCCTTTAGTTATGGGAGAAATAACGCTCTCATCATATGACAACTTATGTCATGATTTACTGGAAGTGTGACATCTCTTACAGATTTTTACATCGGATACCTACTGTTAAAATCGACACCAATATCGCATAAAAAAGAAACAAACAGTAAACAGTCAGGAGAACCGGGGGAAGTACAAACAAGAAACAGAGCTAAAAAAATAAGAAAGAACATATCCACATTGTTATTTTTTGTATGTTAAAAGTCTTTTTATTTGGACATTATTCTTCAGGAAAAATAGGTTAGAGATTACTAAAAAAAATATACTCTGTTGATGTACCCACAGGCACCATGGTAGTTCTGAGGCTAACAAGAAAAAATCAAAAAGTGGGTGGTGGCCCTGTTCCTGGAAATCCTTTCATCTTCCCTAAAATCATTAGAATAATCCTCCCACTCATTAACCTATGAAATACCCAGCCCAAAGACACTGACCATGCCATATTTCAGAGTCTCTTGTCTTCTGAGATGGCCCATGCTATGTCTATAGAGTTTGTTTCCCTCTAAATAAATCCACTTCTTAGGCATCTATCTATCTTTATTTCTTAAAATTTGGCTATATAAATAATATTTGTGTTTCCTTGCTGAAGAAAATTCATACAGTTTTGTTGGGCCCTTTTCAGTAATTGATTGTACTGTGTTTTCCAGTTTCTTAACCTAGAAGCAGCTGACTCTTTGCAAGAAGCCCCTACATATTTTTCTCTGGTTTTCTGTTGATAATCTGTGCAAGTTAATCTACAACTTTTTCTGTTTCTAAAAGCTTCATTTACTTTCTTTAGTTTTTTTTTAATTTTTATTTTTACTTTAGTTTACTTTACATTACTGTATTGGTTTTGCCAAACATTGACATTAATTCACCACGAGTGTACATGCGTTCCCAAACACGAATCCCCTCCCATCTCCCACCCCATACCATCTCTCTGGGTCCTCTCCTTGCACCAGTCCCAAGCATCCTGCATCCTGCATCGGACATTGACTGGCAATTCGTTTCTTACTTGATAGTATACATGTTTCAATGCCATTCTCCCATCTCATCCCACCCTTCCC
>SJYQ01007126.1:181122-207443 GCA_006410935.1 Redunca redunca
CACATAGATGATATTTATTATTATATTTATTACCATACTGTATACAATATAATAAATCATTATCAATATTTATATTGCTCTAAGCTTCTCTTCCTCTTAAATTTAGTGCTGCTATATATTTAGATATGATTGAAAATCTGGGATGGTTGTTACACAGTAGAAGTTGAGTAGATGTGATTCTTTGGCATCCACAAATGTACAGAAAGAAAAAGAGCAACAAAGAAAACAGTGACATGAGAAAAAATTCATCAGTTATATTTATCAACATGAGTATGCTAGGTAGATTCATAGTCAATCAGGAAAGAAGACAAGAAAATACATTTTAATATAAGTGAAAATGGAGATAATTATTATCCTTAGCCCTGTGGATAAACAGAAGTGACAAACTCATAGAGTTATTATAGATGATACTTGTGATTCTGAGTCCTGTAATTTTCATTTACCATAGATATGACATAGCTTCCTCCCTAGTTATTTGTAAGATTTTATCTCTAGATTTTATCAGTATTTGTTTTTAAAATCTTATAGGATAAATAAATAATTTATTTAAGGATAGAAANTTCAGGATAGAATTACAGGACCAAAAGATACAAAAAAGTGTTTCTGCTGGTTCTTTTTTGATTGGATTCCATGAATTGTGATTTTAAATAAGCTTTTATATATGTTTGACCTTTATTTGCTGTTAAAATTATCTTTTGGACTGCTATATTCATTTTTACCAAATAATTTAAAAAGAATCAAAGACTCTATCAATGCTCATATTTATATACATATTAGGAAATCAGTCCTGAACATTCACTGAAGGACTGATGCTGAAGGCGAAGCTCCAATACTTTGGCCACCTGATGTGAAGAACTGACTCAGTGGAAAATACCTTGATTCTGGGAAAGATTGAGGACAGGAGCAGAAGGGGATGACAGAGGATGAGATGGTTGAATGGCATTGCCAACCCAATGGACATGAGTTTGGCTAAGCTCCGGGAGTTGGTGATGGACAGGGAGGCCTGGCATGCTGCAGTCCATGAGGTCACAAGACGTCTGACTTCAAAAAATGACTGAATGACTGAACTGAACTGATTAGAATAAAATCCATATTTATATAGGTGTAAATGATAGATTGGCTAACTGAAACTATATGAGTATGCATTAGTTTTGCCCAAAGGAGATAAAGGAGACTATGATTCATGCCTCAGAGAACAAATATGTGAAACAAGTAGAGAAATTCCGACAAAAATCTGAGAAACTGTGTTTGGAAAGTGATGGTTGGGAAAACAATAAGAAAATAGTAATTTTTATATCTAGCTAATGAACATTTGCAATTTCTGCCAATTAAGTCAAGATCCAGGCCGATCAATATACAGATATCACTGTATAGATAGTTTGACCAAACTTAGAATATACATGATTTAAATAATAAAAAACCTTTCACAGTCTGCTTCTCAAAATGAAAAAGAAGCATGTTATTTCTTTTCTCCATCTTGTGGCTAATCTAGTATTTTAACCTCCTTTCTTCTCTCAGAGTGAATTATGTTTGACTGGATCATTGCCCATTTTGTGAGGTAATTTCTCAATGTACATTCTGAGGTCTCCTTGACTTATTTTTGGAGAGCAATTTTATTATTTAGGATTGCTCTCTGCCCTACCTACATGGAAACTTTGTGTGTCTGCTATCCATTTTGACATTCAATAATACATCCAAAGTTTCCTTCCCCTTTCCCTCCTTTCCTTTTTTACTTCTTTACTCCCATGCTGGCTCTTCCTACTGCTACTAGTTTGATATAGGTGTTCCAGGTATTAAAGATAGTATGTTGACCCCCCAAATTAGTTTACAAAAAATTTAAATAAAATTTTACTACTTTTCTTGGTGACAATTAGCCAATCAGAAATTGCAATATTGTGGTGTTTATATACCATAAACTCTATGCACTATCCTTACTCTATTCATGGCAAAGGAAACTCGCTTTAAAATTCAGCTTATTACTACAATTAATATAGGCACCTGTGTATTATTACCTTAAAAAATGCTATTAATGGCATAATTAATGAAGGAATTTCAGAGATTACTTGACATAAATTTCTCTTTCACTAAGATTTGGAAATTCAGAGATTACACAAAGAAAGCAACTGGAGAATTTGCAGACCATAAGTAGAAATCAGCTCATCATTCTTTTAACTCAATAATTTTAAATTACAAATAAGCCTAATGATATATTTACATTTTTGTTTGGCATATATGGTTAACAGTAATAGCCAGCCACATGTGTTTGCATATGACTGATATAAAGTTGTCAATTAGTTTCTTTTGAATTGAATAACAAAAATGTTTTCATATATCATACTAACTATATTTCCATATATCATATTTTGTGGAATAGGAATTAGAAAACTAAGACTGAAAATGAATTGTCAAGGCTTACTTAGTTGCTAATTACAAAACTCTAATTTTGAATCTGAATATTTCTGATGCTTCTGAATCGTTACACTTTTGATCAGAATTTGAAAATATCATAGCTGTGTTTTTCATAATGTAAAATAGAATGACATTCAAAATAAATTTCATACTTTGAATTTTATCATAGCTGATTCAATATGTGGAAGCTAGTCTGGAATGGAAATATGTGTCATATAATACAAAAGAATTTATTATCATCTGATAATCTTTGGATTAGATTTTCTAGACTTTTTTAGCATTATCATCACAGAATAACATAAAAACATTTATTTAGATAACAGCTAGAAGAAATAATGGAATTAAAGAGACAGTAGGATCCATTTTATGACATTTATTGAAGTTGCATTTTGCAAAAGATGAATAATTTTAAATGAAGAAAGATATAATCAATTGGAACTGAGTTCTAGACATCAGTGTTCAATATTAATATAAGAAATAACATATTAATCATCCAATAGTTGCTGCTTAACCCCATACTAAGTAATTTACTGCAAAGGTGAAAGAGGAGAAATGACTCAAAACTGCAATTGCACAATAAATATTGAGTAAATATTACACTCTGTCCTTTTCATCCTTTCTTTAATAGGCTATACTCTCTATGGTAGCTAGTTTTGGTGGTAAATAATTTTTACCTATTATCTAAATCTCTTTCTAGTTTTTCTCTGAAATTAATGGTATTTTACACAAACACACACACACACACACACACACACACACACATATACAGAAAGGACCGAATGGCCAAGTGATGATGTATTATAAATTGAAAATATGATGTTTTCATTGAAAAGAATGAATAAAACTATAAAATAGATACTAGAATGATCTGCAAAGAATATTATTTCAAACAAACAAAGAAACAAGGCAATCGAGAGTTCTAGTGTACAACAGGTGTTACAATGGCAGGGTTGCAGTCATGCATACATTCTCTGTGTTTAAACACTGCATGTCTCTAAAATTATATCTAGGAGACCACTATAGTGTTTGTCTTTGGGGGAGAGTGTCTAAAATTATATCTAGCAGACCACTGTAGTGTCTGTCCCTGGGGAGGAAAGAAGATGGAACCAGGATGCTAAAAATGAACTGAATTTTCCCTTTATTCATTTGGCTGAACTGGGTCTGTTGTGGCACGCAGGCTCTTTCGTGGCAGCATGTGGGATCTACTCTCTGATCAGGGACTGATCCCAGGACCCTGCACTGGGAGCAGGCAGTCTTAGCCAATGGACCACCAGGGGTGTCTCTGATTTTTCTTTATAGGATCTTTGAGCTGTTGGAATTCTTTATACCATGAACATATATTTATATTAAAAAATAAAATGCAGATTATTTATGATCCTTATAAAAGCTCTTCTAGTATGTCTTTGTTTTGTGGCTATCAAAGTTCTTAAGTGTTTTCTGATATTATGTCACTTGAAAATGCTATGAGAGCAAAACATACAATTTTTAAAAATCCGTTAAGTCCTGAATTATTCATAATATTTTCATTTAAGCATGCTTTACAATGGAGAGTCAGGTTAACATGCAATAGTATTATAGCAATAAAATATAATTTTAAAACATAGCTTATAAGAATCATTTTAATTTTACTAAAGTTTCTTGGCTTTTTTTTTTTTTTCA
The DNA here is from genome assembly GCA_006410935.1 of Redunca redunca. Lineage (NCBI taxonomy): Eukaryota > Metazoa > Chordata > Mammalia > Artiodactyla > Bovidae > Redunca > Redunca redunca. Next base: position 185,191 of record SJYQ01007126.1, read on the forward strand.
TTCAATTTCAGGGCAAATTTCTTGATATGGAAACTAGGATGTCAGTTTTCATTTTGGACATCCATCAGAAGGAAGAATGTTTACAGAAAGAAGAAGAATACAGTAAAGATTTAAAACCTTAATTTTATTATTCAGTTCAGTTCTGTCACTCAAAGTCACCTGCATGACTCTTTGCGACCCCATGAATTGCAGCATGCCAGGCCTCACTGTCCCGGAGAAGGCAATGGCACCCCACTCTAGTACTCTTGCCTGGAAAATCCCATGGGCGGAGGAGCCTGGTGGGCTGCAGTCCATGGGGTCACGAAGAGTCGGACACGACTGAGCGACTTCACTTTCCACTTTCATGTATTGGAGAAGGAAATGGCAACCCACTCCAGTGTTCTTGCCTGGAGAATCCCAGGGACGGAGGAGCCTAGTGGGCTGCCATCTCTGGGGTCACACAGCGTCAGACACTACTGAAGCGACTTAGCAGCAGCAGCAGCAGGCCTCGCTGTCCAAAACAACTCCTGGAGTTTACTCAAAGTCATGTCCATTGAGTTGGTGATGCCATCCAACTATCTCATCCTCTGTCGTCTCCTTCTCCTTCCACATTCAATCTTCCCCAGCATCAGGGTCTTTTCAAATGAATCAGTTCTTCACATCACATAGCCAATGTATTGGAATTTCAGCTTCAGCATCAGTCCTTTCAATGAACATTCAGGATTGATTTCTTTTAGGATTGACTAATTAGACCTCCTTATTGTCCAAGGGACTCTCAAGAGTCTTCTCCAGCACCACCATTCTTAGAGACTGATAAAGCATTAAATGAATTTGAGATTGCCCTTGAGAGAATGTCCTAATCTCTGTGGCTGTGTCACTTAGCTCTCTTTAGTCCTATTTAAGTAATTATATTTGTTTCTAACTGCCATTGTAATAAATTACTACAAACTTACAGACTTAACCAAAGCAAGTTTATTTTCTTACAGTTTGAAGGTCAGAAGTCTAAAATCAGTCTCGTTGGGTCGAAGTCAGTGCTTTGACAGGGCTGGTTCTTTTTGGTGTTTCTTGTGGGATAAACCATTGCCCACATTTTCAGGCTTCTACAGAGTCACCTGCACTAGTTGGACCCTTTTCTCACATAGTTTTCTCAACCTCCCTTCAGTGTCTCTCTTCACATTTGTGACTTTTTGTGAGTCTTTCTTAAAAGAACTCCTGTGTTTACACTGGGTCCATTATTTTTGTTGTTGTTGTTCAGCCACTCAGTCATGTCTGACTCTTTGCTACCCCACAGGTTGAAGCCCAAGAGACTCCTCTGTCCATGGGATTTTCCAAGCAAGAATATACTGGAGTGGGTTGCCATTGTATTCTCCAGGGGATATTTCTGACCCAGGAATTGAACCCATGTCTCTTGCAGCTTCTACACTGGCGGGTGGATTCTTTACCATCCTGAATAATCTCCTCATCTCAAAATTACTCAGTCAGATCTACAAAGTTCTGTTTGCCACATAAGGAAATGCAGGTTGAAGGGATCAGCAATGGATACCTTTGTGGAGTCGCTGATCAGCCTACCATGTAGCCTATAATGAAGGTTCCTGGAAAATGTCTCAACACAGGCAGGTCCACAGTTTCTCCTCATCTTAGATAGGAGACGTGAGAAACTATAGCCCTCAAGTTATTTTTTAAATAATTCTGCTATCGGTTATTATGCTATTAGCTCATAATACAATTCTGGATTTTAGCTCATTATGTAATTTTAGAGGACTTATATCTTGAGAAGGTGGCAATGGGTAATAAACTATTTTATTACTTCCTTAAGTCACAACCACCATTTTTATGATAATTTAAAATCTCATAATCTATTTTTTATAAATTCCATTGAGTGTGTGACAAGGTCCAAATTTAATGCTTCCCGTAGCCATCAACTATATTAAGAATCTTGGGACAGTGCAGACGTGGCCTTTAGCGTTCACGGTGCCTCCAAATGACTCTTCCTCGTGAGCATGAACTGTTCATCACCCATTCTCTTCTGTCCTATCTTATCAGAAAGCTCAAATCCAGAGGAAGAGCTCACATTTTTATTATTACACATCAAATATACATAGATTGTAATGTACCATGTGCTTATATCTTTTAAATGCTGCTGTATTTTGATAAGAAATAATTTCTCACTTTGCTTAAATATTTATTAAAGATAATTAAAGAATTTTCATTTTCATACATAAATCAGTTCAAGAACATCTTTGAAATAAGGGAAACATCTTCATATATGTCTCTTTTACATACATGTTTGGGTGTTAATTTGGTGCTAATTTGAAAGTCAGTCTTTCAGTGAATAAATTTTTCTCATGTATGCCTACTTTTGAAACTCATGTTATCTGAAAATTTTTAAAATAAATTCTGCTTTTAATAACTTCTNTCTGCTTTTAATAATTTCTTGATATTTCCTTTGTAATATATTTTGTTATGTAATCTCTGCATGTCCTATTGCATTATTTTTTCTTTGACTTTTCTTCTTTTAAATATGGATTGTTATGTTTTCTCTCCAAAGAGACATATGTGTGCATAATATGTAGTTTATTAATTTTCCTGTTAGTATTATTAGTTGTGTCACCTGTGCTCAGTTGCTCAGTTGTTTCCACCTCTCCACAGTCCCATAGACTGTAGTCCACTGGGCTTCTCCGTGGAATTTTCCACGCAAGAATACTGGGTTGTGTTGCCATCCCCTGACTCAGGGATGGAACCCACGTCTCTTGTATCCCCTGCATTGGCAGCCAGTTTCTTTACCACTAGCACCACCTGGGAAGCCTCATAAGGTTAAAAATATTCTTGAAACTAATTTCCTCCAGGTTTAATGACAACTTTTATCATGTGTATATATGTATGTATCAGTTCAGTTCAGTCGCTCAGTCGTGTCTGACTCTTTGCGACTTCATGAATCGCAGCACGCCAGGCCTCCCTGTCCATCACCATCTCCAGGAGTTCACTCAGACTCATGTCCATCGAGTTGGTGATGCCATCCAGCCATCTCATCCTCTGTCGTCCCCTTCTCTTCCTGCCCCCAATCCCTCCCAGCATCAGAGTCTTTTTCAATGAGTCAACTCTTCGCATGAGGTGGCCAAAGTACTGGAGTTTCAGCTTCAGCATCATTCCTTCCAAAGAAATCCCAGGGCTGATTTCCTTCAGAATGGACTGGTTGGATCTCCTTGCAGTCCAAGGGACTCTCAAGAGTCTTCTCCAACACCGCAGTTCAAAAGCATCAATTCTTCGGTGCTCAGCCTTCTTCACAGTCCAACTCTCACATCCATACATGACCACTGGAAAAACCATAGCCTTGGGTAGATGGACCTTAGTCAGCAAAGTAATGTCTCTGCTTTTCAATATGCTATCTAAGTTTGTCATAACTTTTCTTCCAAGGAGTAAGTGTCTTTTAATTTCATGGCTGCAATTACCATCTGCAGTGATTTTGGAGCCCCCAAAAATAAAGTCTGACACTGTTTCCACTATTTCCCCAACTATTTCCCATGAAGTGATGGGACCAGATGCCATGATCTTCGTTTTCTGAATGTTGAGCTTTAAGCNCTTTAAGCCAACTTTTTCACTCTCCTCTTTCACTTTCATCAAGAGGTTTTTTAGTTCCTCTTCACTTTCTGCCATAAGGGTGGTGTCATCTGCATATCTGAGGTTATTGATATTTCTCCTGGCAATCTTGATTCCAGCTTGTGCTTCTTCCAGTCCAGCGTTTCTCATGATGTACTCTGCATAGAAGTTAAATAAGCAGGGTGACAATATACAGCCTTGACGTAGTCCTTTTCCTATTTGGAACCAGTCTGTTGTTCTATGTCCGGTTCTAATTATTGCTTCTTGACCTGCATACAGATTTCTCAAGAGGCAGGTCAAGTGGTCTGGTATTCTCATCTCTCTCAGAATTTTCCACAGTTTATTGTGATCCACAGACAAGTACAAATGTATGTGTATATATGTATGTAATTATTAAAATAAATTACTGCTGAAGCCAAAGGACACAAGTTAAATAAAATAGACAATGAAGGAAATTTCATATGGAAATTTAACTTTAAAAAATTCAAAACAGTGTTAACCCTGCTTCACATTTTAAGACGCTAAAGAAAAATATTAATAAATATTTACATAATTGCTACCATAAAGTGAAAGTTATATATAACTCTATATTTTGTCTTTGATACCCAAAAAATTACAGTAATTCTGAAAGTTCAGTTTTAATAACTCAGGATTATTGGCTTGTAATCTTGAGAATATGAATGTTTGTCAAAAGAAATAGCTTGTTCTGTAAATGCTTGTTGAGTAAACCATTTCTTCATTTCAGCATATGAATTATGCTTGTCATTAACCTGTTGACTATAGTTACACTGAATTTAATTGTGAAAACAGAGTGCAGATTATTGAAGAAAGAAATATATCTGAAATCATTACTCTTTGCAAAACCCATTTTGCAATTAAAATAAACTTTAGAACACAATGTAAAAATATCATTCTTCCACACTACTGTAATTCTGTAATGATGATGAAGCAATTCTCACGTGTGGTTTTGTTCCAACTCTATCCCCCAGGTCCTATTTCCCAGGTCCTGCATCCACCTCTCCATTTAAATGAAGCTAGTACTAGTTTTCTTTTGTCTCCATAACAAACTACCACAAACTGGTAAGACACAAACTTGGTGTCTTATAAAAGCAACATAAATTTATTACCTTGCATTTCTGTAGGCTAGAAATCTAACAACAGTTTTGGTGGGAGAAAATCTGGAAGCTTCATAAGGGAAGGCATGTCCTTGCCTTCTCTGGGTTCTAGAGGCCACTCACACGTCCAGCCTCCTCCCGCTTCCTCCATCCTCAAGGTCAGCATCCTTGTGTCTCTCTTCACTATCACATCCTTACTCTGACCACAACCAGAAAGGGTGCTCTGATGGGACCTACTTGGGTAATCCAGAAAAATGGCCCCATCTAAAGCCCTTTAGCTTAATCACATTTGCCAAATCTTTTTTATTTTTGCTGTTTAATCACAAATTCATCTCAATTAATACATTTATTCATCAATGACAAGTTTAACATGGACAGTTACTTATCAGAGGCTACAAAGGCAATAAGTATATCACTAGGAAATATTCTTACTGTCGGGCCCTACATGGGAAACCTTGAAAAAGAAAAAGGCTAGCATTGCGGATGGAAACTAAGATGGCGCCTGGTGGAAGAGATGGGGGCGTAGTTTATGTTGTCTGTCAAAACTTCTGATTGGCTCTCTTGATTTCTGTGCACATAGACAGCGTGTGATCACCATAGACTCCTGTTATAATGATGGCACATGACAATTTGACCTTTAACATGATTGGTGTAACTATGAAAAGTCCCTTGCAAACCCCTCCCCGCTTGCCTTTATAAGCAGGGAGTTTGTAACAATAAAGCGGAACCGCACTAGACGGAACCCCTGTCGCGTCTGATTGTCTCTCGCTTGCCGAGGGGCTGGGTTGGCGGACAGCAGACTCACCTTTCCTTGGGACCCTTCAGCTCTCTGCTGAGGGAAGTTCCACTGCCTCTCTCTCTTTCTGCGGAGCGCTCCCTGCACTTACAAAATGTGTTGGTTAAATTTCCAGTAGTTGTAAATGGATGTGAGAGTTGGACTATAAAGAAAGCTGAATGCCAAAGAATTGATGCTTTTGAAATGTGGTGTTGGAGAAGACTCTTGAGAGTCCCTTGGATGGCAAGGAAATCCAACCAGTCCATCCTGAAGGAAATCAGTCCTGGGTGTTCATTGGAAGGACTGATGCTGAAGCTTAAGCTCCAATACTTTGGCCACCTGATGCAAAGAACTGACTCTTTGGAAAAGACCCTGATGCTGGGAAAGATTGAAGTCAGGAGAAGGGGACGATGGAGAATGAGATGGTTGGGTTGCATCACCGACTCGATAGACATGAGCTTGAGCATTCTCGGAGTTGGTGACAGACAGGGAAGCCTGGCGTGCTGCAGTTCATGGGGTCGCAAGGAGTCGGATACGACTGAGCTACTGAACTGAACTGAACTGAAAGTTTGATAAGTGACAGCTCAGTCTCTAAAGAATAAATTACAAACTTTTTAGATTGGAGGGCAGAGAAAAATCTCTCTCTTGATCTGTCTACCACATTAACATCACTTTGCTTTTGTCCCTGCACTCCAGGTTTATGGAACTAGATGAAACTCCTCAAATCTGCCTCACCATTGTGCCTGGGGGGAAAGGCTGTGTCTGTTCTGAACATGCCCAAGTTGATTTCTCCCACTAGTTTATGTGAATGTGAAGTCGCTCAGTCGTGTCCGACTCTCTGTGCCCCATGGACTGTAGCCTACCAGGCTCCTCTGTCCATGGGATTTTCCAGGCAATAGTACTGGAGTGGCTGGCCATTTCCTTCCCCAGGGGATCTTCCTGACCCAGGGATTGAACCCGGGTCTCCCACATTGTGGACAGACGCTTTACCTTCTGAGCCACCTGGGAAGTTCACTAGTTTAATTTGGTGCATGTAGAGCCACTGTATAAGGAAAAGACACTCATTTGCTCTTTGTACCATATGATCACTGTATAATGATCCAGAAATGGATATCTGTTGCAAGAATGATATGTGAGGTAGCCTTGTGTGAAAGGATTTAACCTTAGGATCAAGTGTAATGAATATACCAATCAGTCTGATTCCTTCTGCAATCAGATTTCAAGAATGCAATGACTGTTGGCCACTCAGTTGCAAAGATATTACAGCAGATTGCCAATGCAAATGTGCATGTAAAACGAATTGTTCAGTCATGAGTGAGAGATAGATAATTGTCAATTTTCTGATAATTCCATTAGTTCCTCATAATTACTATTATTGGGTGCATGCGTGTTAAGTGGCTCCAGCAGTGTCCAGCTCTTTGCGACCCAATGGGCCATAGCTTGCCAGGCTTCTGTGTCCATGGGATTCTCCAGGCAAGAATACTGGAGAAGGTTGCCTTGCCTTTCTCCATGGGCTCTTCCTGACCCCGGGATGGGACCCCTGTCTCTTATATCTCCTCCATTGGTAGGCAGGTTCTTTACCACTAGTGCCACCTGGGAAGTTCATTGTTAAAATTCCTGATCTCTGATTAGGCTACACCAGGGGTTTTCACACTTTTCAGCCTCAGGTTAACTTCATACTCTCAGGTTATTAATGATCCCAAAGGCTTTTAGTCATAAGGATTATATCAATATTTACTGCATTAGAAAATCAAGCTGGGAAAATTTTAAATGCTAATATTTTAATGAGATGTAACTGAGATACTATAAAATTCACTCTTAAAGATTATAGTTCACTTATATTTAATATCTTTACAAGATTGTGCAACCAGCAACAGTGTCTAATTCCAGAACATTTTCATCACTTCCTAACTAAACTCTGAACTCATTAGCATCCCTCACCATTCCCTCTCCCCCCAGCCACTGGCTACCACTAATCTTTCAATATCTATAGGTTTGCATATTCAGGACATTTCATAAAAATGGAACCATATTAAAGGTTAATTTATAAGTTTATTTTAAAATAACAAAATCTTATAGCATGACTCATATAAGGTTTCCAAAATTCCAATTTGTGCTTCTAATCTCAAATTTCATCATTGAAACAGAAACTGTCCACTAAAATGACAGGCTTACATCATTCATTTTTGAGAAAATATTTGTTGCTATCTTAACTAAGGATAACCACATAGTTTTTTCATCTGTTGTTCATGTAAGTACAGTTGGTGTTTTATTTAAAAAATAATAAATAAACACTGGCCAGTTCAGTTCTCATTTTAAACATTCTCATGAGGGCTTTGCTTTATCTTCAGATAATCACAGGACCTGAGTATGCAGCAGAAATGCTCTAGAGATACCCCTCATTTTATCAGTGGAATATTAATTAGTCACACATTTAAGTCGAGATATAGTAATATGAATGACCTTTTTACTTCATTGTTTCACTGTGAATATGTGGCAGTGAAGATACTGCAACTACTAGTGCACTTTGATATCATTGCCTTGATTCATGCAAAGGTACCAGCAATTTTACCCCTCGTTGGTTTTACACCATCAGTGCAATATCTACACAGAGAAAATAGCAAATATCTTGGTGCTATTATAAAAATAGTTTCAACACATACCAAACACCCCTCAATCCTAAAAAAGTTTTGAAGTTTCCCGGAAGACTAAAAAGCACATTCTTTTTACATCTGTGACTCTATTTCTGTTTTGTAAATAGGTTCATTTGTACCATCTCTTTAGATTCCACATATTAGTGATAGCATATGATATTTGTCTTTTTCTGATTTACTTCAGCACATTCTTTTTAAATAATAATATCTAACTTAAGCAAAGTAAATAGCTTATCTTATTTGAATGATAATTCTCTATCTGGAACGTTTTTCTCCAACTGCTTTCTGCAAAACTTCTCTTTGTTCAGCTGGTAAGAAGGCCTAACTCAAGAGGGATTCCTGTTCTGTCAATTTTTTCTATAGCTGAGGTAATTTTAGGGGTTTACATTTTGGGAATAGAACTTTGGAATTTTATTTAGCAAATGATTAAGCAGTGTTTTTAAAACTCAGAGCACAGAGAAAAGTCAACTTCAACTCTTCTGAGATCGGCCATTGCCAAAGAAATACCAGTAACACAACCTGGTTAGCATGTAGGTTGTGAGGAGCCGCGACACACACCACTGCAGAAATCCAAGGAAGAGCCACATGATGTTTGAGGCTGCCGTTAAATTAACCAGACTGCCACTTTAAAGAAAGGAGTTTCATATCACTGCATACTTTGTCAAGGGTGTCGTTGGACGGCAAAGCTTAAATATCCCTTTTAGCTGAAGAATTATACAGAATATAATCCTTTAGAATGAAATATCCATGTACATCCTGATAAATTATTTTCTCATATGTTGTGCTCAAATATGTAATCCTTTAGAACATATTTCTAAAAAGACTTTATTGTACTGTGATGTATAAAATGAATGCATCATCTCTAGCTAATCATATTTTTGCTTCTATAAATTTCTTCGCAAATTTCTGATATGGGTAATAGAGACGATATTCAAAGTTTTAGTTTGAATGTCAAAATACAGAGAGTCAGCTGCTAAATTATTCAACTCAATTTAGTAACTATTGCTGACACTNAAGAGATACGTGTACTTTTTAAAAAGCATAAACTTAGGATTAGTTTATAAGCTATGAGAGATACACACACATACAAAGAGTCTATACCCTAAATTGTGCTTACTTTGGTAGTGCTCATTCAATCCATTAGTTTTAAATTTCTTGCTTCACAGACTGTCAAGCTGTTCAATGTTTGCTCACAAATATATGATGAACACTTACTGTATTTAAGACTCTGTGCTAGGTAATCTCAGGTTTCAAATATATAAAAGCTGAAGTGTCTCTTATACAGGAAGGTAAAGAAAATAGCATCATATTTTGCATCATGCGTTAAACCCTCATGCATTGTGCAAAGATTAAGAGGTTTTAAATTGTCTGCTCTGATTTTCGTGGGTGGGCCTGATTTGTCTAGGAGTCAGAGTAAATTTAACTCTCTTACTATGATAATTGTTTCAGGAACCCAGACCCAAGTCAATCAGTAAATGACATCCCCAAGGGCATTAGGGTGGTTCCACTCAGGTATAATTCAGGATGCAGTTTGATTGTAAGGGGAGGGAGTATCCTCCTTCTCCCTGGATATGAATGATGAAGAATGTACTTGCGGTTGATTGATGCTTGTGGCTATTTGTGAAGCCAGTGTAGTACTGAAGCTGAAACACAAGAAAGGCAGAGACCTGAAAATCATAAAGAACCAGAGCCAAAGGATGAAAACAAAAATGTGACCCTACCCTACTATCGAATTTTACAAACAAATCAATAAATTCTTATTTTTGTTAGTTTTTTTCGAGTTGCACTAAAACATCAAAAGACAAAGATGCTTGAAAGAGATGAATTCAGACTGAAGAAATGCAGTGGAAAAAGAGATCAAATGAGAGTTCTTACTTGTTAATTCAGGGTTGCAAATTCAAATGCTTCAGGGTCAAATCAGGAAATTTACACTAGTGAAGCAAATCAGGCAAAGATGAATATTGTATTCATCGATAGAATAAAATACAACATCAATAAAAAATATTTTTACTTTTTATTTACTTTTGCCATGCTAATGTAAGTCCAGTGCTATTATTCCATTTTCAAAAGTTTTGGGAGATTAAATAAGATGTTGTATGAAAAATGCTTCTCACCATGTCTTTTTTTTTTTTTTTTCTTGACTGCACTGAGTCTTTGTTGCTGCATGCAGACTTTCTCTAATTGTGGTGAGCAGGGGCAGCTCTTCCTTGAGGTGTACAAACTTCTCATTGTGGTGGTGTCTCTTGTGAAACACAGGCTAGAGTACAAGCTCAGCAGCTGTGGCACGTGGGCTTAATTGCTCTGCAGCAAGTGGGATCTTCCCTGACCAGGGATTGAACCCCTGTCCCCTTCATTGGCAGGAGGATTTTCAACCACTGGATGACCAGGAGAGCTACTCTGTGTTCATGCATGCCTAGTCATTCAGTCACGTCTAATTCTTTGCAACTCCATGGACAGTAGTCTGCTAGGCTCCTCAGTCAATGGGATATTCCAGGCCAGACGACTGGAGTGGGTTGTCATTTTCTCCTCCAGGGGATCTTCTCAAATCAGGTGTCAAACCCATGTCTCCTTCATCTCTTGCATTGGAAGGCAGATTTTTACCACCTGCTGCCAAGTCATATTACATAAAACAATAAATGAATGGCAACATTATTTAGGAGAATGATGGCAAGGTGTGCAACATTTGGTACATTTTAGCTCACCTCTTGTATTCTTAATTTTTTGATAAGAGATATATGACAAAGATATATATGGGCTTCCCTGGTGGCTCAGAGGTTAAAGCATCTGCCTGGAATGTGGGAGACCTGGGTTCAATCCCTGGGTTGGGAATATCCCCTGGAGAAGGAAATGGCAACCCACTCCAGTACTCTTGCCTGGAGAATCCCATGGGAGGGAGGAGCCTGGTAGGCTACGGTCCATGGGGTTGCAAAGAGCCAGACACGGCTGAGCGACTTCACACCATATGACAAAGGGACAAGTGGATACAGGACTGCAGAACAGGTAATAAAATTTACCTTAGGAAACTAAAGAATAGGTGAAGGGTCAGAAGTGGAGTGATTGAAATGTGCATTTAAATACAAACGATAGTAGAAAAACCAAAGAAATAGTGATATTAACATCAAAATAAAGAGGAAAATATTGAGAGACAAATATTTATTGGCCAAATATAGTAGTAATTAGTTCAATGTCTCTGAACGTAGACAGTTTAAATCCAAACTCTATCATGTAATACCTGTGCAAACTTAGCCAAGTTAATTCACCTGAATTTCAAGGGTATTTTTTCTTTAATCTTCAATTTGGGGATATTAATCACAACTCTTTCACAAGGGATGTGTATGGTTAGAATAGATGCATATACTATTAAACATGTAATTCAGTGTCTGGAAAAGAGGAGGTGCCCAACAAACATGATTAAATTTATTGTTATTTATTTAGTGAGAAGTAAAGAAGAATTAGTAAAAAGCATGAGCAGAAACAAAGGAGGTATAGTTAAAGAAAACTGAGATAATAAAAGTACACAATGAAAGAAGGAATAGGTTTCACACAGTAGTAGAAAATTAATAGTTGCAAAAAAGGTCAAGGATAAAAAAATGCAGAGAATGAGTAATTGTCCTTCCTAATTCATCAGAGACTTAGAGAACATTTCTGCTGAAGGTTCAGTTCTCAGTTTAGAGGGGAAGAGGAAGGTACATAGTAGGGAATTAAAAAATATGTCAGTTCTAAGTTTACCTCCATAGAATGTAAATGATTATTTGAAATCAGCAACAAAGGCAAAGGAAAACATATAGAGAAAGAAATATTGGGGGAGGGGAAACATTTCAAATAGATCAGAGGATTTGGGACAGGTATAAACTGAGACCATAGGGTTCATAGTTCATGATACTAATCTTCACTATACATTATAACATTTGGCCTATGTTTGAACATAGAGTATATGGTGCATTTTTAATTATACAAAAGTCTTGGAAGAGTTGCTTTGGGAATAAGGGACGGTGTTGTCAGGAGATGATTAAAGGAGAAGGGGATGGTAGAGGCTGAGATGGTTGGATAGCATCACTGGCTCAATGGACATGTGTCTGAGAAAACCCCAGAAGATAGTAGAGGACAGAGAAGCCTGGCGTGCTAGTCTATGGGGTCGCAAAGAGTTGGCTATGACTTAGTGACCGAACATCAAACGGGATACAGCAGTTGATAAATCAGTGACAGTGTATCAATTTAATCACATTCAAGATTTTACTCTAGGAAGTATTGTTTGAGTGGGAGCAGGAGACCTGATTTTGAAAATTGCCTAGTATTTAATATTGGTATTGGGAGAACATTTGAATTTCAAAGAATATGAATGACTAATTTTCTGGAGACATCAGAGTTGGTCGTGCTGAACATGAGGTTCAAGCAAGTTAGAGAAGCACATGAATGCTAAGGGACTAGACATTTTAAAAAGGGAAGTACTAATAAAAGTAGAAGTGAAAAATACCAAATTATAGGGTTTTTTAAATCAAATTAGAGGTTTAATAGTTGTGAGAAATGTATTAGAAGAGCTGCACTTTCATGTCACTTAGTATTTGTGGTAGAATGTTTGCAAAATGGTCCAATCCCCACGTCTCCATTTATATACGTCCATTACTATGTGACTTTACTGCACCTTTCATCAAGAAGCTGTGCCTCCTATCCTGCTCTTTGTGTTTAAGCTGTCCTTGTGATTTGCATTAGTCCAGAGAACGTAGCAAAAATGGCATTGTGCAAGCTCTAAACTTAGGTCTTGGTAACTTTGCCTCCTCTCATTTTGTCTCTTGTCTGTGTGCCTTTACCATAATAAGTTTCTCTGACCTCTTAGAAGATTACAAGCATAGAACAGGCTTGTCAACCCAGTGACCTAGTGGAGGCAGAAGATACGTGATGAATGCCAGCCAAGATAAATGTGGTTACTGAGTCAACCTGTCACTGAACACAGACACATAAGTCCACCTCAACAAGCGGTTCAGAGCAATAGAACCATTCAGCTGATTCATAGATTAAGGGCCAAAATAACGTCTGCCACTAAGTGTTGTGAATGCTTATTAAACAACACAGTTGGTTCACTGAGACAACCCAGAGGGATGGTATGGGGAGGGACGATGGAGNCTTCAGGATGGGGAACACGTGTATACCTGTGGCGGATTCATGTTGATGTATGGCAAAACCAAAACAATATTGTAAAGTAATTAAGCTCTAATTAAAACAAATAAATAAATAAATTTATATTAAAAAACAGTTGTGATAATAAATGATGTGCTATTTTTTATAGAGACTATTCTTGCAATGTATTTCATGTGAAATACTTGTTTACCATTTTCTGTGGCCACTTTGGTGTATCAGATTCCTTATTAAATTATATTTCTCCAAATGAATGTAAGATGTGGTACAACCACTTCAGAGTATAATAGAATAATCTCTTTCTATAAAGATATTACTACTGATTCATTTAAGTTTCGCTCAGCCGTTTGGCAATAATTTTATGCTGGTGAGATTTCCATAGGGAAAAAGAAAAGCTGACCCGTGTCTCTAAGGTATGAGCTGCTATTCTTCAGCTTCTGCTTTAATTAAAGAGCACATAATTTGCACGATACGCTGAAAGGCTTAACATGAGCTTTTTAAATAGATACTATATTTGGAGTCAGAAAGACCTGGGCCTAAGTTTCAGCTCTAAAACATAATCTTTGTATAACCCTAGTCAAGTTTATTTTTTAGCTTCAGTTTTCTCAACTGTGAAATGATTGAAGTATAGTTAGCCTCAGTTCAGTTCAGTCGTTCAGTCGTGTCTGACTCTTTGAGACCCCATGAATTACAGCATGCCAGGCATCCCTGTATCAGACAAAAACTAAGCACTCAATCAATATATGGTAAGTATAATATTGTTAATGATCCATTGCAAAGCCTTCAGTAATTTGGGTATTATAGTCCCAATTTAATTTTTTTCTCTATACTACAATCTCTCTCTAAACACACGTACACACACACACACACACACACACAGAGTCACACCTTAAATATATATATTTGAAGTTCAGTTTTAAATGCTTTTTTTAAAATTTAGAATATAACTACATTTGGTGTTAAATGAATTTATATTAATGTTATTTATATTTGTAATTTATGACTTCAGAGAAAATTAAGAAGGCTCATAAAGCACCAAACATCCAGCAAAATAACAAAGTAAAACTTGTTGCAAAGAGGTTACATGGAAAGAGGTATAAATAGACCTAGAAATAAGGATAGAACATAAAAAGTTTGGAGATTTGACTTTAACCTCTAACCTCTAGAAAATTAGAAGAAAAAATAAGATAAGTGGATGATTCATAATGTCTGTAAGATAAAAGCAAACATGTTTTCCCAAGTTCCTTCCGAAGAGGACACTGTAAACCAATGAAACAAATGTCTCAGTCATATCTTCTGTTAAACCAAGCTTTAAATTGCACAGGCCCATTTCTTATATGTACTCAATATAGGGCTAATGAAATTGTACTGAATCACAGTTTAATCAAACTAGTCTTATGGAGCACCAATATAATAGAATTTGGATATACAGCTATCTGATAAGCTGAATAAAGTCATAGGATTATGGAATCTAGAGTGCTAGATAGATCATATAACCTTCAGGCAATCCTGACTAAATATTATTTTCTCTAAAATGAACTTTAGATTTGGGGGCAGTAATGATTTAACTGTTATTCGTCCTGACAAAAGCCCAGAGTACAGATCGACTATCTTGGCAGCTAAATATTAAAAGGTAAGCTTATTAAAGGAGCCCAAATGATATTAAATTATCAAAACTGAGGAAGCAATTGAAGACATATTCCAATACATAAAGCCACCCCAATACTCTCAAGGTCAACACAGGGCACAATTTCTGGCAGGGTTAATAATCTCCTTAGTTATTTATTTTGAGTCCAGATAGTTCTTAGGCAGATGATACAGTATTTTTGAAGATGTCAGTTGTTTATACAAAATAAAGAATGTAACACTTCAGGATCATTTGAATGTTAGTTTATAAAATGGAAAAAAACAGTATATTTATTATTCCCTTGATCTCACTAATAAATGATGTTTTCTTTTTATTTATATAGTCTTCTTTGTTCCCACTTTCTTCCATTTCTCTTCTTTTTATCAAAAGGTATACATTGTGTCTGTGTCTATGTGGCTCCTTGCCAAGCTCTAGAGCTTGCATTGTGAGACAGACACACAGACATGTAGAAGGCACACTGACGGCAGGAGGAAGATGTTAAACACCACTATACCTCTACAAACAGGCAGTTCTTTCTCTGGAACTATTCTCTCCGATCCCACAACTTTCCTTCCTTTTCTCATTTCTGATGTTTCCCTTCCATAGTCAATATTGCTGGACCTCTCCCGAACCTGAGCTTTGCATAACATGCCTTCTGGATCTTTTAATCAGTTCAATCAATGCATCTTATAAACCAAATTATGTTCACAAAATATTTATACGTTTATAGCCTCTTAGTTCTGCTAGGTCTACGGTAGAAGCAAAGGCTGTAGTAGCTTCTTCAGTCACAGTCCATCATCTCAACCAGATGGTTTATTCTGCTTATGTCAAGGTAGGAAAATCTTATTTAATAGTCCTTGGTGGGGTGTGAGAAATCAAGGCAATTTCATAACGGAAATGCTAGATGTGCTGTAGCTCACGTTGTAAAATATTTTTCTGTGCAAAATCTACTTGACCTGCAGCTGCTCAGCTGCTTTTTGCATGCACACGAATCCAGCTGCAATTTTATAATGTTGTCTGTTCATTTAGAAAAATATGACTGTCAAATTCTCAAGTATTTACCAAGAAAGGAAGTATGGGTGTGGGGGAGAACTAATTTGTCTCTGACATGTAAAATTAAAAACAAATCAACAAATAGATAGCAGATTATTTTTCCACCTTAACATCTTGATGTTCATTCATAACATAGATCAAATTGCTTTTTTGGTAGTCAGCTCTTAGTTTATAAGGCAACACTGAATTACTGATAAACGTTCTTTAAGTGTTTGAATACCAATGTTTGGATGTATATTATGAAAATACTTTTTCTCTTTCTATTTACATAATGGGAGAATGAATTAATGTGCATGAAGACAAAATATGTCAAGTGTGCTTAATTTGAGCTAAAGCATCGAGTTTATAATAAAGTTTATTATTTTTTACATTGTAATTAAGCACTTCTCCCAAAGGCAGAGTCACATTCCATAAAGACCTTCTGGCAAATATTCATTATCCTATAACAATTCATTATTCTATAATAGTCATCCTGTTATTAAAATTTTGCAAGTGACAAAAAATCCACTGCAAACTGATTGAAGGAAACCTATCTGTCTAATCTATATCTATCATCTGTCTATCATCTATCTAACCTATCATGATAAAACAGAACAGTATATTTTCTGGGGCTTTATCCTTGTCCCAGACCACATTTACTGAAAGTGGAATCATAGATATTTTCAGAACAGGGATATAAATGCTGAGGATATAAACAAATATCCACCATACTGATGAAATTTGAGAAACTGAATAAAGTATTCCCACTAGTCTACACCAGCATGGAATGAAGCTTGACATAATAGTGGCTAGCTGCTAGGGAAAATGCACAGATCTGTTTTCTTCATGGGTTCAGTTCAGTTCAGTTCAGTCACTCAGTCATGTCCGACTTTTTGCAACCCTATGAATCACAGCACGCCAGGCCTCCTTGTTCATCACCAACTCCCGGAGGTCACTCAAACTCATGTCCATCGAGTTGGTGATGCCATCCAGCCTTCTCATCCTCTGTTGTCCCCTTCTCCTCCTGCCCCCAATCCCTCCCAGCATCAGAGTCTTTTCCAATCAGTCAACTCTTCTCATGAGGTGGCCAAAGTACTAGAGTTTCAGCTTTAGCATCATTCCTTCCAAAGAACACCCAGGACTGATCTCCTTTAGAATGGACTGGTTGGATCTCTGCAAGGAGAAAATCTCATCAGCCCTTCTGTAGTCTTTTCACAATGGGCAAGCCATCAGGCAGTCAGTCAGTTCAGTCGCTCAGTCGTGTCTGACTCTTTGTGACCCCATGAACCTGGAATGTCAGGTCTATGAATCAATGCAAATTGGAAGTGGTCAAACAGGAGATGGCAAGCGTGAATGTTGACATTCTAGGAATCAGCAAACTAAAATGGACTGGAATGGGTGAATTTAACTCAGATGACCAGTATATCTACTACTGTAGGCAGGAATCCCTTAGAAGAAATGGAGTATCCATCATGGTCAATAAAAGAGTCTGAAATGCAGTACTTGGATGCAGTCTCAAAAATGACAGAATGATCTCTGTTTCCAAGGCAAATCATTCACTATCACGGTAATCCAAGCCTATGCCCCAACCAGTAACGCTGAAGAAGCTGAAGTTGAACGGTTCTGTGAAGACCTACAAGACCTCTTATTTATTTTTTTAATTAATTAATTTATTTTTTTTTACTTTACAATACTGTATTGGTCTTGCCATACATTGACATGAATCCACCAC
Source organism: Redunca redunca (assembly GCA_006410935.1). Lineage (NCBI taxonomy): Eukaryota > Metazoa > Chordata > Mammalia > Artiodactyla > Bovidae > Redunca > Redunca redunca. The sequence goes on from SJYQ01007126.1 coordinate 202,835, forward strand.
AGGTGTACATGGGTTCCCAACCCTGAGCCCCGCTCCAACCACCCTCCCCATATCATCTCTCCGGGTCATCCCAGTGTACCAGCCCCAAGCATCCTGTATCCTGTATCGAACCTAGACTAGCAATTTGTTTCTTACCTGATAGTATACATATTTCAATGCCATTCTCCCAAACCATTCCACCCTCTCCCTCTCCCACAGAGTCCAAAAGTCTGTTCTCTATATCTGTGTCTCTTTTGCTGTCTCACATACAGGGTTATCATTACCATCTTTCTAAAACTGACACCCCAAAAAGATGTCCTTTTCATTATAGGGGACTGGAATGCAAAAGTAGGAAGTCAAGAAACACTTGGAGCAACAGGCAAATTTGGCCTTGGAGTACGGAATGAAGCAGGACAAAAGCTAATAGAGTTTTGCCAAGAGAATGGACTAGTTACAGCAAACACCCTTTTCCAACAACAAAAGAGAAGACTCTACACATGGACATCACCAGATGGTCAACACTGAAATCAGATTTCTTATATTCTTTGCAGCCAAAGATGGAGAAGCTCTATACAGTCAACAAAAACAAGACCAGGAGTGACTGTGGCTCAGATCATGAACTCCTTACTGCCAAATTCAGACTTAAACTGAAGAAAGTAGGGAAAACCACTAGACAGTTCAGGTATGACCTAAATCAAATCCCTTATGATTATACAGTGGTAGTGAGAAATAGATTTAAGGGACTAGATCTGATAGATAGAGTGCCTGATGACTATGGATGGAGGTTCATGACATTGTACAGGAGACAGGGATCAAGACCATCCCCACGGAAAAGAAATGCAAAAAAGCAAAATGGCTGTCTGAGGAGGCCTTACAAATAGCTGAGATTACTCAGCCGTTAAAAAGAATACATTTGAATCAGTTCTAATGAGATGGATGAAACTGGAGCTGATTATACACAGTGAAGTAAGCCAGAAAGAAAAACACCAATACAGTATTGCCAGGAGAAATATCAATAACCTCAGATATGCAGATGACACCACCCTTATGGCAGAAAGTGAGGAAGAGCTAAAAAATGCCTCTTGATGAAAGTGAAAGAGGAGAGTGAAAAAGATGGCTTAAAGCTCAACATTCAGAAAATGAAGATCATGGCATCCAGTCCCATCACTTCATGGGAAATAGATGGGGAAACAGTAGAAACAATGTCAGACTTTATTTTTCTGGGCTCCACTATCACTGTGGATGGTGATTGCATCCATGAAATTAAAAGATGCTTACTCCTTGGAAGAAAAGTTATGACCAACCTAGATAGTATATTCAAAAGCAGAGACATTACTTTGCCGACTAAGGTCTGTCTAGTCAAGGCTATGGTTTTTCCTGTGGTCATGTATGGATGTGAGAGTTGGACTGTGAAGAAGGCTGAGCACCAAAGAATTGATGCTTTTCAACAGTGGTGTTGGAGAAGACTCTTGAGAGTCCCTTGGACTGCAAGGAGATCCAACCAGTCCATTCTGAAGGAGATCAGCCCTGGGATTTCTTTGGAAGCAATGATGCTAAAGCTGAAGCTCCAGTACTTTGGCCACCTCATGCAAAGAGTTGACTCATTGGAAAATACTCTGATGCTGGGAGGGATTGGGGGCAGGAGGAAAAGGGGACGACAGAGGATGAGATGGCTGGATGGCATCACGGATTCAATAGACGTGAGTCTGAGTGAACTGTGGGAAATGGTGATGAACAGGGAGACCTGGCGTGCTGCGATTCAAGGGGTCACAAAGAGTTGGACACGACTGAGCGACTGAACTGAACTGAACAGTATACTAAAACGTATATATTGAATTTAGAAAGATGGTAATGATAACCCTGTATGTGAGACAGCAAAAGAGACACAGATGTACAGAATGGACTTTTGGACTCTGAAGGAGAGGGAGAGGGTGGGATGATTTGGGAGAAAGGCACTGAAACATGTATACTATCATGTAAAAAATGAATCGCCAGTCTATGTTCGATGAAGGAAATAGGATGCCTGGGGCTGGTGCATGGGAATGATCCAGAGAGATGATATGGGGTGGGAGGTGGGAGGGGGGGTTCAGGATTGGGAACTCATGTACACCCGTGGCGGATTCATGTCAGTGTATGGCAAAAACAATACAGTATTGTAAAGTAAAATAAAGTAAAAACAAAAATTTAAAAAAAAAAAAGAAGAGAAGCAAAAAGCAAAGGAGAAAAGGAAAGATATAAGTATCTGAATGCAGAGATCGAAAGAATAGCAAGGAGAGATAAGAAAGCCTTCCTCAGCTATCAATGCAANAAAAGCAAAGGAGAAAAGGAAAGATATAAGTATCTGAATGCAGAGTTCGAAAGAATAGCAAGGAGAGATAAGAAAGCCTTCCTCAGCTATCAATGCAAAGAAATAGAGGAAAACAACAGAGTGGGAAAAACTAGAGATCTCTTAAAGAAATTTAGAGATACCAAGGGAACATTTCATGCAAAGATGGGCTCGATAAAGGACAGAAATGGTATGGACCTAACAGAAGCAGAAGATATTAAGAAGAGGTGGAAAAAATACACAAAAACTGTAAAAAAAAGAGCTTCACAACCAAGATAATCACGATGGTGTGATCACTCACCTAGAGCCAGACATCCTGGAACGTGAAGTCAAGTGGGCCTTAGAAAGCATCACTATGAACAAAGCTAGTGGAAGTGATGGAATTCCAGTTGAGCTACTTCAAATCCTGAAAGATGATGCAGTAAAAGTGTTGCACTCAACATGCCGGCAGATTTGGAAAACTCAGCAGTGGCCACAGGACTGGAAAAGGTCAGTTTTCATTCCAATCTCAAAGAAAGGCAATGCAAAAGAATGCTCAAACTACTGCACAATTGCACTCATCTCACACGTTAGTAAAGTACTGCTCAAAATTCTCCAAGCCAGGCTTCAGCAATACATGAGCCGTGAACTTCCAGATGTTCAAGCTGGTTTTAGAAAAGGCAGAGGAACCAGAGATCAAATTGCCAACATCCGCTGGATCATCAAAAAAGCAAGAGAGTTCCAAAGAAACATCTATTTTTTCTTTATTGACTATGCCAAAGCCTTTGACTGTGTGGATCACAATAAACTGTGGAAAATTCTGAGAGATGGGAATACTACACCACCTGACCTGCCTCCTGAGAAACCTATATGCAGGTCAGGAAGCAGCAGTTAGAACTGGACATGGGCCAACAGACTGGTTCCAAATAGGAAAAGGAGTATGTCAAAGCTGTATATTGTCACCCTGCTTATTTAACTTATACGCAGAGTATATCATGAGAAATGCTGGGCTGGAAGAAACACAAGCTGGAATCAAGATTGCTGGGAGAAATATCAATAACCTCAGATACGCAGACGACACCACCCTTAAGGCAGAAAGTGAAGAGGAACAAATATCCTCTTGGTGAAAGTGAAAGAGGAGAGCGAAAAAGTTGGCTTAAAGCTCAACATTCAGAAAATGAAGATCATGGCATCTGGTCCCATCTCTTCCTGACAAATAGATGGGAAAACAATGGAAACAGCGGCTGACTTTATTTTTGGCGGCTCCAAAATCACTGCAGATGGTGACTCCAGCCATGAAATTAAAAGACGCTTACTCTTTGGAAGGAAAGCTATGATCAATCTAGATAGCATATTCAAAAGCAGAGANGCGGCTCCAAAATCACTGCAGATGGTGACTGCAGCCATGAAATTAAAAGACGCTTACTCTTTGGAAGGAAAGCTATGATCAATCTAGATAGCATATTCAAAAGCAGAGACATTACTTTGCCTACTAAGGTCCTTCTAGTCAAGGCTATGGTTTTTCCTGTGGTCATGTATGGATGTGAGAGTTGGACTGTGAAGAAGACTGAGCACCAAAGAATTGATTCTTTTGAACTGTGGTGCTGGAGAAGACTCTTGAGAGTCCTTGGACTGCAAGGAGATCCAACCAGTCCATTCTAAAGGAGATCAGCCCTAGGATTTCTTTGGAAGGAATGATGCTAAAGCTGAAACTCCAGTATTTTGGCCACCTCATGTGAAGAGTTGACTCACTGGAAAAGACTCTGATGCTGGGAGGGATTGGGGGCAGGAGGAGAAGGGGAAGACAGAAGATGAGATGGCTGGATGGCATCACTGACTCGATGGATGTAAGTCTGAGTGAACTCCGGGAGTTGGTGATGGATAGGGAGGCCTGGCGTGCTGTGATTCATGGGGTCACAAAGAGTCAGACATGACTGAGCGACTGGACTGATTGACTGACTGACAGTTATCTAAAAAAAAATGCGCTAATCCACTAGTCAAATAAAAATTGAAGTTGTGAAAATGTATAATATTCTATATTTTAGTTTCATTTTGTTAAAAATAAAATTTAATCAAATAGTCAATAAATTGGACACTAAAATCTTTATTTTTGAAACTTTAGTGAATTTCACATATTGAAATATGTTTGAAACTTAAAGACACTGAAATTTACCCCTATAAAATAAAGGATGAAAACTCTTTTAAATTTTGCTATTGCAACTGAAGTATAAAAGTTAACTCTGAATTTTAGAGTGTCACCTGCAATATCTTGACCTGTAGAAGAAATCTTTTCATGGAGCTTACTTTTAATTGGATACATTTATA